>CADDXX010000632.1:22171-82786 GCA_902810485.1 Alauda arvensis
TGTTTGTGGTAATGATCTTGAAATTTATAAGTGACAAATACATATCTATTTTCTGAAAAAAAACCCCAAAAAGCCAAACCCAACAACTATGCTCTGAAATCTAGGGCAAGCCCTTCCAGTGATATTCTTGAGACAACATAGAAGTCTCTTGGTTTAGGTTACTCATCCATCATCATTTGCTGCTCTGTGGAGATTACTCCCATTGTAGACTGAGAAATTGAAAGAATGACAACATCCTTGCAACATGTGTAACAGAATCTCTTAATACTGCCTTATAAAAAAATGAATAATTGGCATTGATTAAGAGTATGTGGGGACAGGACCCAGTTCTGTCACATGCAGGGGGGTTTTACTTGAGAGGGTTTTGGCAGTCTTGGGTCACTTGGTTTGTTGCCTGGCTCTCTGCTAGAACTGAGCAATTGTGGCTATAAAAAGGGAACCTCTCCTGAAGCTGGGGTTGCAGAGCACAGGCATGGCAAAAAAGTGGGAAGAGTCCCTGCCGCAAGTTTGTGCTGCAGGATCAGCCTGTGTGGGGAGCAGGACATGCTAAATCCCAGCAGCTGGCTCGTGTCTGTCAGTGGGGGCTGCTGTGCCAGCTGTGAGACCTCTTGCTCTGCACTCTGCTCACTCCTGCTGGGGATGACATGGGCAGTCTGCAAAACAAACMGCAATTTGTTAGAGCCTGATGACAAATTCACACGTTGGCTGGGAGTGCACATGTAAGAGGCAGAAAAAGCAAATTCCAGCTGGAAARTTTCACTGGRCCTTGTATTGGCTTAAGCTGGCAARAGCTCCCTTGTATCTTATCTCATAGAGTTGTTTCCTAAGATCCTTGGTATTCATTCTGTCTTCAGATAGGGAAAAATGAAATGCTGTCATCAGGTGAAGAAATCYATTGCACGGGTGATGTCTTCTTTGTACCTTCACCTAGCAGCACACCTAATGGCCTGACAACACACAAGTAGCTTTGTTAGACTCTGTCAGTGGGTATAGGTGCCATAAATCCCACAAACTGATTTGTTTTAATAAGGAGCTTCTTGRAAGCAAAAAGAAAATAAACTCTTCTCTCATAGAATACATTTGAAGTTTGACCTGCAAAGCTATTCCAGGTGGTATATAGCTTGGTGAATCTCTGTTTTCTCTCTTTTTGGAGCAAAGTCAGATTGTTTTCACTGTGATGAGCTTTTACTGCTCTCTCAGACCAGATCTGGAGAATGTCTGCTCCYGTAGTGGTAGATGTGTGTCCCGAAGCGACAAGCAACGGTCTTAGAACTGAACTTCTGCCAACCATTTTCACTCCTTAAGAGAACTTGTCTGGAAACACTCATCCTACCCATTTTATTTTCAAGTGAAATGCAAACACACTACAAAATCATATATATTTTTGCTGAAATGTCAACATTGGGTAAGGGAAAATGTCCTGACTTTGCTGAAATTGGAAGTTTCACTCTTCTGCTATGTTTTATGTCAGTATGTCTAGGAAACATTGCCTCATGGTATCAGTAGTTCCTGAAGTTGTTTTACTGGGAATTCTCTTTTCCATTGCGTTTCCCCTCTAAGACAAGAAGGCACTGCTAGACACTACAAAAAGATAGTAACACATTTTTTGTTACAATGATATAGACAAAATACTTTCATGGCGCCTTTTCGTRTGATATATGTCAACTTTTTGGAGAATCTGGATAACTTCTGCTTAATGGGCTGAGGAGAGGTTGKCTGTGGAAGTGACTGTCTGAAAGAGAATTCTGCTATTTTCATAATCAATACTTTTTCAGAGAAAAAAAAAGTTCAAAATTCACTTCCCATATGAACAGGCTTTGCCATTTTCATTTGCAGWGGAAAACCTTTATCAACCAAGAAACAGAAAAATGATAATTCTTTGTTTCTTTTTTCCAGAAAATTCCTTCATGAGAAAATTTTAATTCTACTCTAATCCARGTTCATAATTTTTTCAGAATATGAAGATTTTTTTTTTGAAGAGATGGATATTTTGAAGACTGCTGAACATTTTCATTGTGCTAAGGTAAGAGAAAGAATGATTAATGTGAATATGAAAGGCATCTGTAATTTCTAATGATGCTGCAGTTATCCACACCCCTGGGATTTCCAAACTCTATGATGAAATACAATTCATACCTGAACATTGTGGCAAAACACATGACAGAAATTGTTTAAGAGTGGTAGTTTGAATGAAGCACGTTACTTTAATTCACTGATTAAGTGTCTGGTTCCCTATCAACTTCTGAGTGACTGCCATTGATTTATGAATTTATATATTATTTGGAACCTTCCTAATTAAGATGCTGCTTTTCTTTTTCATTTCTGTTTGACAGTAGAGGTCAGCTGACTTGACATTCTATTCTTTGAGTAGTCTGCTTTATGAATGACTGCAGCRGGGGGTTTCCAGGAAAGGATCTGAATTTTGTCCCTCTGAAAGTCTCAGAKAGCTCCTGTTCAGGGAATCTCTATTTCCAAGAACTTCAGAAAGGACATACATCATTTGTAGGAGATGGAATATTAACAAATATACTGATTACTGACCGATGCTTAGGGAACTTGTAATTCAAAAATTTTATAAAATTCATTAAAATTCATTAAAATTTCAGAGGTCTCATTGACACTAGAAATATTATTTTTATCCTAAACAATTTCATTTAAATGGCAAAAAGAGGAAAAACTAAATTTTTTAAATAGAACTTTACTTTCTTTTCAAATAAACTTTTTGGTACCCAAAACCCCTTTGGTGACAGCTTTACTGGCTTTGCATAAGGAATGCAATGAAGTCAGAAGTCCCCTCCAAACAGTGAGAAGCACGTACAAAGAATAGTGAGGAGCTGTGAAAGTCAATGCCAGTGTACTACACAGTTTTTCTTCTGCACTGGAAAAGGCATCAATAAAGTCCCTATTAGTAGTCAGTAGYCTTACATCCTGATTTTGAAACCATAAGCATGGTAAACCTCTAAAGAGTTATTCCATCTGAAGTATAAATCTGTTTAAATATGTATCCACATTGCACCAAAATACTTTAGCAGTTCCCCTGAGTGAGGGATGCTTGTTTGAGTAGTCTGTCACAGTATATGAAATATATTTTGGGTTGGATAGATAAATTTACAGCATTCTTTTAGCCATTGTGCTGGATGAACTGCAGACCAGCTTCCTCATGTATTCATTTAATGGGTCTTCATTGCACAGGGTTTTGTCTGATGGAAGGAAAATCAGTTTCTTTAAGAGGCCTGTTTGATTTCTTTACCAGCTCTTCACTTTGCTGGACTCCAACATCTAGAATTGAGTTTTTATTCCATCTTGCACAGAACTGAATAGAAAAAGGTGAGAAAGAGGGAGAGTCARACTCTGTCACCTAATTAGACCAGAYGGATTTTGCACTAGACTGTGAATTAGCTTTACCTAGAGATGGCTGAAAGTTGGTCTGTGCTTCAGGGGAAACCTCAGTGTCTGGAAATCTTATTCCAGGTTTGTTTGGAAGACAGTTACAAATAGCATTCTTGTGAAGAAGGCACTTTGAACAGCATCTTGACAATAACATCATTTGAAGTTAACTCTTTARGCTGTTCCAGATTGTAGCAATTGTTGAATGAAATGCTGCCCTTTTAATTTCTCCTCTAAAGAGTGCTATAAATTGAGGAAGGTGAATAATATGGCCAAAGAATCAAAAAGTCTGTCTTGAGTTTGGATAGGGCTGCTTGAACACTGYATCCCTCAAGTCTCAGCAGAGCTTCAGGAAGTCTCAAGTCTTACAGAAGTGTGCTCRTGCTCAAACTGAATGTCATGGACAGAAAGGTCCTTCTGTGATGTGTTTTGGGTCAGTGAGTTATCACTTCCCTAAGAAATTCCATTTCTATGAAAAATTAATTTTCCCTTGCTTCACCTCTACCAAAATCACTTGGGACTTGGGTAGATATGACTGGAAGGTGTGGAAAGGCAAAGCAGAATCTTATGAAAATGGGTCTCTTGCCTCTCTGCATTCCTGGATGGGGTTGGATAGGTTTGTTTGTTTGTTTTCTGTTTGTTTTCTTCCCTTTTTAAAAAATAAATTTGCAAAATGCTGCTTAAAAGTCTCATTTCCAAAGGGTTGTTTTGTTGTTGTTGTTGTTGTTGTTGGTTCTTTTTTTTGTTTTGTTTTGTTTTGTTTTTTTTTTTAACAGACAGAAGGACAGGAATGTATTCTGGATAAGACTGATAATTTTTGAGCTGTTTATCTCCAGCAAGGTTGGGTGCCGGCCCATCACTGGCAGTGGCAGGTCTGTTCTCTGTTTTYCCCTCCTTGCTGCTCCTGTTTGATTAACTCAGCAGCAGTTGGGYATTAGCTGGATAAAACTAGCTCTCCCAATGAACACAATTATTGAGGAACACAGGGTGAATAAAGAATTAAAACCTGATGCTAAAAAATATTGGTGCTTTCCTGGAGTGATGACTAATTATTGAGTGAAAAAACCCACAAGAAACCCAAACATAAAGGCAGATTTCTATTGCATCTGTTCTATAGGAATAMTYTGGGGGYTTAGGCTCTAATAGGTGGTCACTAYYTGTATCTCTGGGTAAAGAAACAGATACTAAGGAGCTAAATCTCTAGACATGTTTAGATATGCATTGGACTGCACCAAACCAGGCACAGCAGGTTGGTTGGACCAGGTGAACTGGGCTGGTGCTGCTGTCCTTGCAYTGGCAGAAGTGCAAAGCACTGCCAGAAAAGGAAAATTCTTATTTAGGTTACACTTTGTGCATTTCCTTTCTGCTGCTGTGCTGTCAGCAGTCCAGCATTACCAGTCTCTCACAGGGAAGGATTCCATCTTTCATGACTGCTGTAAAACCAAGGCACTTTTAAAACATGAGAAAATATGGATTGCAAAGATGGAGGAAGAGAACAGTGTGAAATCAAAAGTTCATATGATGTTTATTCCATAGTCTCACAAAATTAGACAAGACACTGTCTGAAGGCTAAGGAAGAACCCAGGAAACAATTAAATGGAGAAAGAAAAGCAAAAAAGGTAAAAGACATTTATAAACAAATTAATCTAAGAAATTTTGAGGGCCATGGAAAAGTTGGGCAACATGAATTTACAAATTAATATATTTAAATTCCGTGTATCATGGCAAATAAAGAATTCTTTCRGTCTTTATACAAGTGGCTCAAAATTCAATCAGGAAAAGGGTGAACTGGTAGGTAAGTGCAGAACTGAGCAGAAACTCTTTGGAAACCTGAACCAATCTGCTTAATATRTGAAATGATCAAGTCCTTGACATATTTTCCTTAGGAGCTAATGCAACATTTGTCCTCAATGGGGACATTTAGTGACTTTTAATATAAAAGAATAGATAAAGTTATCTGTATGGTAGGCTTCTTTTCAGGACAAAAAAAAGATAATTTCATGAAGAAAATAGCTATTTCAATGGTTATATTTTGAGTTGATTTTTTATTAATGGCCAGGTTTTTTTTTTCATTTGTGGGGAATTTAGGGAAGCATGTACTATAGTGTAGGATAACTCAGGGCTTTTCCCCATTTGAAATCCCAAGGAATGCTCCCACTACTTTCAGTGACTGCAAGATTTGACCCAGCRAGGCAAACATTGTTGCCTGGAGGCTGAGTCAGATAAGGGCTCTTACAAACCTCATTTGAGCAAATAACTCACWTAAAGAGGAAATGATTTCTGAGTAAGCAGCAAGCAAGCAGGACACCAAGTTATCTTGACCCTAATTTGATCTTCCTGACATTCATTACAGTCATATTTGGTTGATGCTTTGGCTTTTGTGGTGAGACTGGTGTCTCCCTATGCTCTTCATGGCTCTGGCAGAAATAAGGACTCCTCTCTGGTCCCCCAAGGTGGTGAACAGATGCAGCTCAGACAAGAGAAGCTGTTGCTGTCCCTGTTTTCCAGGACACTCATTTACCCTATTACCATTAAGTGTATCTTTTACACCATACAGATGGAGGTCAGAGATTTTCAGTACTACTCCCTTCCTGTTACTGTGAACTTCTGCAGACTCATAGGTGGTCTTGGACCTTGGCTAAATGGCTGTTTAATAATTCAGAAAGTTTCAGCTTGACTCACCAAGCAATGATTACCTTCTATTTTCAGTTTTCCGAGGGAGAACAATCTRCATTTATGTCAGTAAAAGAAGAGGCTATTAAAGGAGGGTTTGCAGTACTGAGGGGTGAGCAATAAAATATTCTCTGAGATTTGTTGAAGCCTTACTCTTAGCTCCAAGTTATATGGCAGATTGAGCCTTGTGGAACAGGCCCTGAGATCTAGCCTGGATTTAAGACTGTGAATAAATATATTTTTATTTATGCTGACTAATCCAAATAGCAGTAAATTACACAAWCTTCCTTTTAATTAATCTTCATGGAATGTATTTCTATGTTCATCTTGCTCACACAGATTTGTTTCTTTTTCATTCTTGTGTTAAAACTCCAGCAGATTAACAATTGTTGATGCCTGTTGGATCCTGGTGGACTTGCACTATTCAACATTTTCTGTGCTTGTGTACCAGCTYACAGTCAGGCTGGGGCTGTGGTGGGGTACAAGGGACTTGTTCTCAGTGAGCAGGGACATCCAGGATCTATTTCTTTTTTTTATTTGGTTTTAAATCCCTGAAAGACACAACATCACCAAACAATCTCCATGTAGGCAGACAAAAGAAATTTCCAACCAAAATTGTGACAAATTTAACTAATGTAACTTTGCCATCTGCAGGAGTGATCTTTGTTTGGCACATRTATGTGCATAAGACAAACCTTTGTTTTACTTGCATCAGAGTGCATTCCCAGGCACTTGAATGSTTGATATATTGAGATGAATGATGGCCTGGATGGTGCTGGGGGTACGTGAGGGTTATGAGAGCAGCACTGAGTCCCTGGGGAGGGAAGCTGTCTGTGGAGCAGTGAGGGTAATGCTCTTGAGTTCTCAATCTAATAAAGAGCAGTGAGCAGGGGTGAACGTAGGCTGGCAGGAAGGCAGTGCCTAACACACATCATGAGCTATTGAACAGCTGCCTGTGAGAGATAATATTTCATGGGGACTTGTGGAAGCACTTTTGTTAGTGACTGGCCTGTATGGCTGCCCCTGCTCTTACTCCTCTCTCCTTTCAGACCTAAGACACACTTGCATGAGCTGCTGCTCCAGCCTAGCAGTGGGAGGAAGGCAAGAATCCTAAAAATGGCTGCAATGCAGATGATTTACATTCTCTGGGTTACACTGAGGCAAGTCAGGGCACAGGTACTTATTTTTGTCCCCATCTTTCTGCTTCTGCCTTCCCTCACTGYGCTCTGCTCCTCACAGAAGTGACACAGCCCATTCCCCTTGAGCRCTGTAAACCATCCCACACACTCTGGAGATGTCTCCCAGCATGCTGCTGAGAAAAGCTGTTGTTCTGSCTCAAAATCACAGCTGGCAGCTGTTATTTAACTACTCAATCTTCCTCTGCATAATGCAAAGTTTGGGATCAGTCATTGCTTCATATTAAATTTGATTTTATGTGATTCTGTGTGATTCCCCCCCACACCCAGTGGTAAATTAAAAAGAATGACTGTTTTAAATTGGTGCTATGTAAAACCCAAACACTAATAAAAAGGAACASTATTCTTGGCACTAAAAATTCTTTAAAATGTGGACTTTTTTGTCTCATCTGAGATGAATATAATGGTCTGGACCATTGGAATTTCTGCATGGTCCCTTTGACTCAGCACTTGTTGCCCTCCACTAAAAAAAGCAGTGATAAACTACCAGAGCACCCGTTTTGTTAAGCTCTTTTAACAACATAAGTAGAGCTTGAAATGGATGAAGAAAGAAACTGCCAGTTATCCAAATATCTTGGAGAAAGATAGACACAACCCTACAATCTTGGTGATTATATTTAATAATAYGCTCAGCAATATTCCATAGTGTTATATTCCTGCAAAAAAAGCCCTTATTATGAAAGATAATAGATTAAGAGCCATGTAAAATATCCATGCCCAGACAACTTGAGAAAATAAGGGAATAATTTGAAACACTCATTGCCTATTCTAAGGTTTTTGACTTATGATTCTTGGCATCATATAAGGAAGCCTCCAGACAGTTTCAGCTTGAAAATGTGACACTATAATTTYATTTGTATTTTTTACACAGAATAAGTGTGTAAGGTAATTCAGAGAGAACCTTCCCATTCCCCAGACAACATTTGCTTTTCCATGGGAATATGCAGTCTCAGGCCATCAGACACTCACACTCAAAAAGTCACACTCATCTTTAGTTTAACTACTGTGAGGACTTGTATTGATTTCTGTAGGACCACACACAGTAGGAAAACTGAGCATGGGAAAAAGAAATTGCAGATTCAGACCAAAGAATCCAGACTATCTGGACAGACCTCATAAAACCAGATAGTTCACAGCAGCTAGGGGCCTAAATTGCATAGATCTGTAAGTATGAGAAAAGCTGACATTCCATTCCATAATATATTTCAAGCTTTCAAAAATCTGTTATTGTTCTAAGTGGTCCCAAACTCTMAAAGTTTTACAACTTTCTGAGGGGAAAAAAAAAAATCAGTGTTGGTGTTTTATTATTATTATGTTTTTAGCTATTACAATAACAAATAATAAAAAACATGCCTTGTTTGAAATAAGACATTAAAACACCTTATATTGTTTGCAAAAGAATTATATGTGCTTTCAAATTTCCTACCCTAGTTACTCAGACTGTGTGCACTGCACCACATGACCCAATTTATAGGAAAGATGGGTATGAAAGACTAATGAAGGGCTGTCATTAACATTTTCAATGGGGGTGTACACACTATAGTGTTAAGCATAATTAAGAGCTTCCTTAGGGCAAGAATATAGATATGGGCATAAAAAGTAGTGGTTAACTATCATAATCAGAGAACAGAGTTTGGGCCATGTTGGCCCAGGTTGGGGCACCCATGAAGTGCAGTGCTCTCACAGTCAAAGCCCTTGGAGCTGCTCAGCACAGCTCTAACACTTGAGGGGGTAGCACTCTTCAGGTGTCTCTGCACAGTGGAAGCACCTTCAGAAAATCCCATGTCTCTCTTCAAACACAATATGGGTACTKGTAGGCTCCTTTTCCAAAGGAACCCCTGCCATTAAAGTCTAGATCCACATCACCAGCCTGTTTCTCCTAAATCCTAAGTACCATCATAGCTGTCTATGCATCTTTATCAAAATACCATCTGGTTTYCCTTCTGGTTGATGTATAGACCTATTTAAAATACTTACAGTGGTGCTACTTTGGTCCATGTAGCACATCCTTAAATGTATCTTGTTTTTCCTGCTGGTTAGATGTACTTAGTCCAGACTTATATTTCCTACATAACCTTTAGCATCTCTCAGCTGCAAGAGATTGGCCTGGTTAGAAAATGTAGCCCTGGAAAATGGGGTTCATCCAACTTTGTTTCAGCTCCAGGTGTCCCACTTCTCAGGGAAATGTTCTGTTTGACAAGTTAGGGGGTCTTTTTTTCCTTCAGCTTTTCCCTCTATTTAATTTCTTGCTTTCCTCTTGCTACCTTAAAGAGCAGACTAGCTAATTAATGGAAAGGGAAAGATCTGAGGAACTGAGGAACACTGTCCCTAGATACCCAAAAGTATATGCATAAAGAAGCTTGGGCTCAGATTCAATTACCCAAAGAGGAATATGGATGTAGATCTTTGAAATRAATATCCCAGTCATAACACTATAAGGGAGTTTTTTGGCTTCTACCTTTCCCTTCTTTCTCTCCATTTKTCTGTGGAAAGCTTAGTTTCCTGGYTCTGCAAAGTTCATGGCTGTGAAACACAAGTGGAGCCAGGAGCTTTGCTCAGCTTGCGAGTTGAAGCTCAACTCACAAAATATCCTCTGGCTCAGCCTGGTGGAGCATTTCTCTTCTATGTGTCTGCTGATTTACTGGATGGGGTGTTCATGTTATGCACTGTTCCATGAATTGTACAAAGAATAGCACAAGTTAAGCAACTATGTTAGACCTGTAACTTGTAAAACTGAGTCTAACTTACAGGTTTGATATATCTGCAGCCAAATACAGTTATAGTGGCCAAAAAATGCAGCAGCTGAAGAGAGACAAACTAAGCTGATTGYAATGAGGGGACAAAGTGTGGGATTTCCATCTTTAGCATCAAGTTCCTTTTTGGGRTTTCTGCAGGTCTTGTCCAATGCTTCTGTGCCTGTGCTCCTGAGAGCTGTGGCCTCCAGGGTCATCATCAGCTGGGACAGCACCGAAGGAACTCTGAGCCTCTGAATAGAGTTCTCTTGTGAATCTTTTCTCAGGAGCCCAAACCTCACTGGCTCCTAAATATCTCAGAGATTATTTAAAATATCCTTAAGTCAGGAGATGTGAGATTCTGTAAGGATTTGATGGCTGTTTTAACATCTGCTGTAGAATAAGGGATGAAGCAGACGCAAGAAATGGGACAGTAATGAATAAGTCAGTTTTAAAAGGCGCTGAAGGAGCCTGTGGTTTTATGCATCTACTATTTCTATTTTACCATCAGGAAACTTCTGTGTCACCTTCCCAAGTAGATTTGCTTGATTCAACTCYAGTGGCAATCATCTTGATTATGGTCTGTCCAGCATTTGCTTTTTCAACACTACTAGTATTCTTTTTTCCTTTGAGAAAAAAAAAAATTCTTTAACAATTAGAAGCTCACTGTTGTGGAAAAACAATTCACAGTAGCTATTTTTCTCAGATGGTACAGATACTCATTTAAAAAAAATAAAAGGATGAATCTTTTCTTTCACAATTGCTCCTTTAATAAACTATTTGTTTAAACCATATACTTSTCCTCCTCAGTGGTGAAGCTTGTTCCTTATTTAAAACAGGATGACAGGGCTCTTCCACTGTTTAGAAAGGCACTGAAGCTGGTACACCAGAACAGAACCACCCATTCTTCTGCTGGGAGCTAATTGATTAGCCTTAGAGCTACAGACCTGTACCCAGGGACCCAAATAAGAGGACTCCGTTTTKCTTTTGAATGACTTATTTCCCCAGGCTATCTACATTAGACATGTCCAGGTGGTCTCAAATTATTTACAACTGCAGGAACCTCTGTGGTCACAGGATTATCTGCATGGGGAAGCACGTTTGAAAGTCAGTATTTCCTTCTCAGAAAACAGGACAGTCTTTGTTAGTACATATTCTCATTTGAAATACTTTTAAACTAAGCTAAGARAACCTAAATATATGTTTCTTTATGCAGTCACTTAAGAGTAGTGTTTTCTTTTAAAAGAAGATCATTATGAAAAAAAAAAAAGGTGGGAAGGGACTTGGATGCATTACATATGTTATTAAATTTTTTGTGATGTACATGTGTCCAGTAAGAAGACAAATTTAATGTTGTACCTCCTGATCTGTTTTCTCATTAATTGTCAATTCTGTTGTTGAACTCAATTATGTGTTCCCACAAAGGAGAAGCACAATATGTAAAAGAACAGTGGGTATCTATCCTATGGAGTATGGAGTATCCATTCTGCAACATAGTTGATATTGAGGCCCCAACCTTCCTTCTGTTCCYGTGTTTTGTTKTTTTTTYCTTTTTCTTTGCCTTGATTGTCACAATGCAAACAGAGTTTTAGCTCATAGCAGTCACCACAGTTGACTTTTTCAGTTTTAGTGATTATTTCTTTCCAGAGTGTCTTAAGGGTTATTCTTAGGTCTATCTCTGAGGCTGCTGGCATCTGCTTAGCCTGGCAGCCAGATGAATGTTTTAAGAAGAAATACAACAGTCTGCATATATCTCCTGTAGTACCAGTGCCAAGACAGTCACTATTTTAAATACCTATAGAATCGTGTATATATACATTTATAAAATGTGGTAGTCWGGTTATAGACTTGCTTCAGTTTTTAATTTCACGGTTTGTTTTTGTTGAATCATAGAATCGTATAAATTAGAGATGGAAAAGTTGTATTAGGTCATTTAGTCTATCCCGCTGCCAAAGCGGGATTTTTCCCTGCAGTATATTTTCCAGTGTTTTATCCAGTACTTTTCCATTCTCTGGGTTGGGATTACACTTCAGCCTTTTTTTTCAGTTAAGTGTATGTTTTGACATTTTGAGTATTTTTCTCTAGAATTCACTGAATTCTGTTACCTCCCTGTGGCCATAACAACAGCGATGATGCCTGTTGCTACTTTTCAACTCTCACAAACTAACTAAAGTTATTAGCCCATGACTGTGTTGGAAATCAGCCCCTCTATCACATAACCAGGAGTGACATTGTAAATTTGTGCTTCAGTGAGTAAAGCTGTGCGTTAGATCTGTGAATTGCTAACAACACATAGGCTATTTGTTTGCTACTTTCTTCTATCTGGCATAATTCTTCCTCTTTCTTGACTATGAGTCATAAACGAGGTGTATATTTCCTTGGGTCTCTCTTTAACTGATTTAAGTTTCTTAGTCAGTCACTCACTTCCAAAATAGMACTTCATTAATATAAATCAAATATCTTCCTAAGAGTAGGCAAAGTTTTAGCATCTGCACAGTTACCAAGCATGTGAAAACCTTTTTCTCTRTGGCAATAACAGATAGAAAGCATAGTCAGGGGAGGTCACATGATGATAGGACCAATACAAAGAAGTCTGTGTTCAGTAAAAGGCAGARATCAGTGCTACATGGCAGCTCCACTCTTGGCACCACTTGTGAGCAAGACTCAGGCTGTGCTGGTGCTGTGGTACCTGTGCCTCATGGAGATGAGGCATTCTGGTGGCACTTATCCCTGCTGATGCCCAGCATGTGTGCCTGCAGCTCTGGAGCAGGGCAGACATCTGGGTCCACAGGAGCTCTGAGCAGCAAGGGACATCCCCATCACCACCAGCAGGCTTGGAATTTGCCTCTTGGTGACAGCAAGGGCAGCAGCTGTGCCCTGAGACAGAGGCATCTGTGGTGTGACTGATGCACACGTGGGCCCCTCTGGTTGTGTTAGACTGCATGGAGGGTATGGCTGGGCAGGAAAAGTCTGCACAGCTGTGTTGATTTAGGTCAGAATGAGAGTGCAACTGCAGTGATTAGCAGTTCTTTAGCCTTTTGGACAAAGACTTTTGAATATAATATTTCTCTACAATGTTTGCCAGCAGAAATAGGCATTAAAATTTTTATATATAGCAGACTTATAGTARCTAACCTCCCTGTTAATGAGATGTTAACTCTCATTGGTTTTAAAATGTGGCAGTTTCTGAAYAGAGAGGGTCTGTGGGATTTAATTAGAGTGAGTTAACCTTTTCCCACTGAAATGCTGGCCCTACATGCTCCTCATTTTGAGCCTGCTTGTTGCATCTCCATCTCAAACAAATCTCACTGATACATTAGTTAATGATTGAAAAATGCTGTGAGGATGTAAGCAGAGGGAAGCAGAGTATTGTCATTAATACACAGAATTGCTAGTCAGGAGACCTGTGTTCCCTCCCAGCTGCATTGCTGATTTCCTGTAGCTGTGTGTGAAGATGTTGTCATGCCAATAAAGTCCAACTGAACTATGCATGACCTGGCCATGTCAGCTACAGCCAGCTAAAGTATTCAGAACTGCTTGCTAAAGTTTTAGGCACCTTTATTTAGTAGAATAATCTGAAAAATTTGCCTTACTTTCCTCACAYTTTTCTTATAAAATTTTTTTGTGATTTATGGCACCAGAATTGGCATGAGAATTTTCTCGATTTTTGAAATGAGAGTGATGAATGTTTTGGTGTCTTATCAGGATTAAAACCCAGTTTGTCTTAATTCTTTCATGTCTTTGAAATAAAAAAGTGCTGAGAAATTGCAAAGCAGATTGTAAAATRCCTTTTTTGTCATCTCACTTTGGCATACATCCTGTGCACTCATGAAGRTGAAATCCATCTCTGTAATACACGGTGGCTCTGCTTGTTTAGCACATTTCCTGACTTGGGTTGGAAAAATGACTTGKGAATAGGGTTAGACCTTCACCCACTGCCATTTCTTTGGCAGGTGACAACATATGAGATAATTTTAAACAGCTCTAATCACTGTTAAATCCCTCACTGATACCAATCTAGAGACTCAAGACAGAGCCTATTTGACTCAAAATTGTGCAAAGGAGGCAGGCTACTGGTAAACTACCAACCCTCTCMGTTAAGCCCCTCAAATCCTGTGCCAGGAAATTTACAGAGGGGGTTTTGATTTATTTAATTTTGATTTATTTGATTTCTTTGACCCTACTATGTATAATTCCTTCATAAGAATATTATCACTTCTCCTTGTATTTTCTGGGGTAAAAGTGAAGGAGCCTGAAGGGTTCAYGTCAGCCTCAACATGACTTAACTGAACTGTCTTAATCTGTGGACCAATTTGCTCTACAGGCCCCTAAGGAAGGAACTTGTTGATTTTGGCAGTGTTTACCTTTCCTACAAACAAATCCATCGTTTTCCAGACCGGCTGGCTCTTAAAAATCACTTGAGAGCTGAGGAAAAAAAAAAAAAACCCTGCCCCAGGCTGCATCAGTATTCTTTTTCTTATGTTTGGGGAAATCTTTTGTGTTCTCCACAGATGCTTGAGGATAATCCATAGAGTCAAGATTATTCACAGAGTCAATAGAAATGCCTGTAAAGTTCTCTGAGTTTAGTTTCCCTCAGTATGGGGAGTGAAAACCCCTGTGAAAATAAAAAGAAGAAAAAAAAGAAGATTCTTGACTGAGTTAGCTGTGTTCTCAACTACAGCTGTGAAGAGGAAGTGAAAGGGATGACTTGAACCTGCTTGCCTTTCACTTTTGGGAACAACATGTCATATTTTGGTTTTTTTTTTGTTTTTTATAGATTCCATACCAATAGTATTTAGTGTGACTGATAAATATCTGCTTTTAGATATTATGTATCAGGAATCAAATTCCCTGTTTCTAASCTAAACTTGGCAGGTTGAAGTTTTTAATTATTCACACATATATCACATGAAGTGATGAGAGCCATGTAATAGATTGCAGAGCCATGCCATTCACCTCTGACTGCCTGAATTGCTCTTTCTCACTAGTTTATCTCCACCAGAACTAATCAYTTAGCAATCAGATATTTAGTGTCTTCTTATATGCACTATTATTGAACATAAAACAAAGTCCCATTTTTTAAGAAAAACTTTTCCATCTACTTCCACTGCCTTGAGGTTCTGCCATTCTTCTGGTGCATGTGTGTATGTGAGTGTGTGTGTGTGTGTGTGTGTGTGTGTGCGTGCTCTAATCCATTGCTGTAAAGAAAATGAACCCCACTTCTCATGTGGAGACAGCTGTCAGAAGACTTTGAGAAATATTTTTTCTTCCTTTACAATTCTGAAAAACTTGTGGTGTTCCTTCAAAGAACAAAAAAAATATTAAGTTTAGAAGGGGGTAGTGGGCTCAGCAGCTCCAGGCTGCTCCTCATGGAGCAGGCTGTTTTGGGTCCTATTTTGAGGTTCTAGCCCTTTCTTTATAGAATTTTGGCATCTGAATCAGGTTCTGTGATAGAAACCAGTCACCTAAAATATTTTGGACTGTAACTCTGTCATTGTATATARCCCCAAATCATTAAATCAAAGCTATTAAGTCACGTTTAGAGGTTACTAGCACTTATTAGCTAAAGTTTTATTATGCCTTCAGCATCTATATAGTTTGAATCAACGATCCTAAGGACCTAATTTTACATTCTCTAGTGCACAGGCTGCATTTTTCTGCCTTTTGTCTGATAATTCCTCTCACTGAGGAGTGACACCCTTCCCTGGTTAGTCCTCTCCACACACCCACGCTGCAGCAAGCACACTTTGGCCTGCCCAGTGTTCTGTTTGTGCACAGTGCACGCTGCTTGCTGGAAGGATGCTAATGCTAACATGCCAGGCTGAAGGGTGGATGTCATTTGCCACAGGCAAGGTCCCATCCCAGCACAACCCACCACTTGGGGTCTGTCAGCACTTGGAGRGACCTGGCCYCCCWTCCTGCAGTTCCACCCTCTGATGTKTTTATAGGCAGYAGCCACAGTCCCTCTCTGCAGTGATTTCTGCTGATTTAATAGTTCTTATGTCTGCAGTTTTCCACTGCTGTTCTTTCACTGCTTTATAATGTCAGTGAAAATAACACATTGGRCAGAAACTGAGTGTTTGCTTGTTTRTATAAATTCTCTGTGCTCCCCAAAGAGCTGAAATGTATTTAGATGTAAGAAATTAGGTAGACCTCAACCACAATATGGAAGATGTGTGAAAAAGYAGGTGGAAGACAGTGGTTCAAAATCTACTGCTTCAAAATCTTTCTTTGGGCMGATTTTATTCAATTTGACTGAGATAGGTTAGTGTGGTCATGACAGTGTGATCAGTCATTTCAGTCAGAAGGGGGCTGAGAGCCMTTGTGGAGTAGAATTGGAGACAGAGCCTCTCTGATCAGCAGTCTTTTAATGAGATTTTCATCACCTGTTTCTCTTTCTTTTCCTTTTCAGTCTGCCCTGTTTTCTCCCATGTCTCACATTTCTCTGTCAGCTGAGACTATATTCTGCTATTAATCAAATTGGTTTCACCAGATAATATTTTCTTATACTCCATAGTTCAGATTTTCTGTGTACTATACTCCCTGCTGAAAACTGTTCCTCTATTTTAAACCTATTCTCCAAACACTGATCTCCTTCCATATTTATGGCATTAGTGCTATTTGGCATATCCTCAACACCAGGCTGAATCACCACCACCACTCACCACGAGCAAACAGGTATTACCACTCACCAGCAATCCCTGGGCAGTGCCAGTCCCCTGTAGCCACAGTYAAATTGCACAGAAGTCCCCAGGAAGAATGACAGGTCACTATGATTATTTTGAAAAGGAGAGGTTTAAATAGTTCCATTAAGATGTGCTACTCTTTAGCTGCATGCTTGCAGACCCCTCCAGCTGCAGTCCAACATGCTGTTCCAATCACAGCTCAGCWGCTTTCAGACATGGAAATGTCTGTCTCCAGAGCTTCACCACCCTCATACCCAGGTATCCTGTGGCTCCTGTTCTGACAGATGTTTGCTCTGTGAAGAGCTGGTTCTGTAAATGGAACCRCCGCTTGTAAACGTGGTCAGGCTGAGCCAGATCATTTTGGCAGGTTAGGAAGGGGCTGCACAGGRAGGTTTGGTTTCACTCAGTGTGYTGGGGGAGAGCAGCAGGAGCTGCAGGAACCTCTCTGAGTGACTGAGCTGCAGTTTGAACCCCACATCCACGTGCACCACCCACCACCAGTAACCACAGCAGAGCCTTCAGGATCCCATGGCCACACAGAACACGGACTTGGAGGATGTGGGACATGGACTGTGCCTGTGCCTACCCAGGAGTAATGGAAAACAGCTCCACCTGAGTGTGCCTGCTTTCCCAAACCAGCAGCAGGCTGTGTGCTCCAAGGGCTGCAGCCCTTGGCAGGTGTGTTTGCAGAGACACTGGCAGCTTTTGAATAGGGTTTCCATGTAGACAGCYATTAGCAGCTGCACAGAAAACATTTTTAAAAAGTCAGATATTAGATAATTCTGGAAGACTTTAGTAACTGAGAGGAAAAATATACCCCTTGAATATAAAAAGAAAAAAAGTTGGCAAATGAAGGCTAAACTAATTTACTAAATGAAGGCTGARCTAAAAAGCAAATGTCGAGTCAAAGGCACAGATCATTAGCAATGTCCATGCACAGCCTGTCATAACTTGTTTTCATCTCTGCCTTGGTTTTGCTTTTCCTGTAGGAAAAATTGCTTTCAGGACCCAGTGTGCTTAAAATTTTCCACAATCCAGTGGAAATGTGGTCTAGAATTTCAAATCTTCATTTGTATTTTCATAAGTTTGGAATGAMTTTTCTAGAGGTGGTGACACAAACCAGTCATGAGATATTTAGCAATGAGATAAAAAATTCATTTGAAATAGGTAAGGTTTATATTTGTCCCCAACTTACCGAATTAAATATTTACTCCAATTATGAAGTAAGATATTTTCCTAATATTTAGATGCATCTTCTTCCATGATACTTTTAATTTGCATCAGGAATCAACCTATAATATTTAGCAAATGCAAGTACAATCTGTTCTGGGGTATTTCATTAATAAAAGGATACCTGTTTGATATAAAATTAATTTTTATTTTCACCAAATAAAGATATCAAATATTTGGACCGTTCCCAAAAAATTAATCAAGACACTGAATTATCAGGGTCAAACAAAAGTTACAATTATACCCATGAACATAAGGCCTTTATATACCTTTTCAGGATTATATTTAAGTATCCTTTCAGATTTCAATAAAGTGACTGAAATTTAAGGGCTGAGCAGATGTTTTTGAGAACCATTTCACTTCTGAATGCTTAGTTTATAGCCACAGACCAGAGATGTGGATATCAAAATGCTGACTSTTGCACAGCCCAGGATCTGCATCCAGGCTCTTCAAAAAAAATCCTGATTATAGCACTGAGGATATGCAATATTTGGACTCTATGCCTAAAACAGGAATATGAGCAGTCCTTAATTTAGTCACAAACTCTTAATTTAGTCACAAAGAAACATTGATGAGTGAAGTGTTTTACATACCAGTGCYCCCTCTCCCTGAATTTTAGTTTTTTGTTGAGAACTATGAAATGGTGTTGTTACTCATGTGAGCAATTCACAGCAAGGAAGCTTCTACTGAGTGCCAGCATCTGCAAATTTTCTTTTGRAAGTGCAACCAGGATCATGCTTTTYCTTTCTGATAACAGCATGGAGGATGTGGGGGAAGCAGTTTAGCCATTAGTCCTGCAGTTTAACTGCAGGAGGCTCAGTCTCTGCAAATCTCAGCTCGCTGGGGGTCAGTAAATGGAGAYCCCATTTTCCCAGGGTGGTAGGTCAGATAGTGGTAAATGGTCTCTGTTGCCTTTTGGGAAAAGGGAGTGCCCATTCTCCAGGCAGATGGAGAGTTCACTTTGGGAAAGGAATGGGTCTGTCCAGTCCCTTCATCACAGCCTGCTTCTCTGTTTTATCCCACAAAAGTTTAATCCAGAAAAAGCCTTAAGAACTCAACARCCATGACTTTTTGTGCCCTTTTGCAAGCTGAGTGCTCTAAAAACAGGCTTAGAGTCATGTTCTATGTCTTTCTCCTTCACTAGAAGATGTTTATTTCTTTTATAGAAAATGGAAAACCTTTGGTGGGAGGGCTTTAAKTGTGCTCTCCTCTACCTGGATAGCTTAAAAGTTAGAAGAGCACGTGGGAAAGAAGTTATGTRGTCTTCTCAGTTTTTCCATAAGCTCTTACCCTCAAAATAATGGAGAGGTAGGTATGAACTCCTGTTCTGCTCACTTTTAAAACAAAGGGAAGGATGTTTTTGGAATTGTTTTCAAAATATGCTCTTGTGTCTTTTAGGTCCTGGGAAGAGAAGGCCCTCATTTGTGGATTTAGAGCTTTGGTGGGACTTTGGTTTCTTTGGCTGAGAGACCTTAGGAGGTTGTATGCACCTAAGGACACAGAATTTGAGACCCTTAGGGAATTTTTATGGTAAATGTCTGCATGCCTCCTGATTTAAGTACAAAAAAATATCTAGGACTTGTGACAACTKCAGTGTTGGACATAGATAGCATTTAGGATTTCACAGGAGCCCTGCTCTAACCCCTTGTTTCAATCCCAGTCCCAGAGTGAATGAGATCTCAAACAGTATGTGAGGCTTTTTCTGCAGTATGCACCCCTTCCTTAGGCCCAGAATGCTTGAGCTGTGACTGATTTGTGTTAAAATAGMTAATTTTACCTCTGTTTAGTGAATGGTGAGTTGGCCTTCCACACTGGTGCCAATAGCACACAGATGGACACCATTTCTAAGGAGAAAGAAGGGCAGGCCCACAGGCCAGGAGGAACAAGTACAAAAACCAAACAAAAAACCAAACTAAACAAACAAACAAAACCCCTCCCCAAACAAACAAACAAACAAAAACCCAAAACCAAAACCCAAAAAAACCCCCCCAAAACCCCCCCCCCAAAACCCCCAAACTAAAACAAAAGCGCCAACAAATCAACTGTGAGATTTTGAAAGGGGATGGGTGGTGAGAGATAATGCTATGCTACACATCTGTGATCATTCAGATCATTCATTGGTGGACACATGAGGCTGTTTTTGGGCTTTTGGTAAGATGAACAAATAGACATGTAAACCAGGCACTGAGCCTACATCCTTAAGATCTTCTCAGTCCCACTTACAATCTTGAGCAGAATATTGCAATACCTGTTTGTTTTGCAGCTCGTTTGTGTTTGACTATCTGTCTGTCTGGGAAGATTTGTAAGACAGATGCAAGACTGTTTGCAAAAAGATCATGCATACTCTGACTGTGCTGACAGAAGAATAAACAAGGAGATATCAACAAAGCCAGATATGAAAAGGAGCTTAGTCAGGACAGGTCATAGCTTTTGTGCTGTAATCATTCCTTCTGGCTCCATCACTTCTATTTGAAGAGAGTAGTTGCTTATGCCAGCATAATTGGTCTATTCAAAAATCCTAGGGAGAATGGTTCATTCAACCCYTGTTGCATGGACAATGATTTCTACAGTGTTTTTATTGGTGAGCCTTGCAATATTTGATGGTTTTCTTAAAACATCATATACAAGAGTAATGAGGTTGAGTGGAAATCACTGTTTTTACTTAAAGATTTGAAGTTTCCAACGCCTTACAGTGACAGAGAAAAAACTGGAAAGAAGGCAAGAACAAAGGAAAGAARGAAAGAGAGAGAAAGAAGGAAAGAAGGAGAAAGAGAAAGAAAGAAWGAAARAAARRAAGRRARAGARARARAGAARGARRRARARAGAGAAAGAAAATGTAAGGACCAGCATAAAGTCTCTTTTGATCATCTCTTTTAAGTTTTAATCATGAGACCCGAATGTCAAGWGCTGGCAATGTTGCAAGTGTGGAAGGTTTCTAAGTGGCCATTTTCATCACCATTTGGTCCCTGGGAGAGGCCTTTTTTTATATATGTATGTGTGGAAGCTTTTACTCTGTGGCAGTGGGAGCTTCACCTGATGTCAATTTAAAGAGACAGGTGATTTCTGCMAGTTGCAAACTAATGTGCCAGAATTCCCCAAGGTATAAATTAATACAAAATATATGTCTAATAATATAAGGTACTAGACACAGAAAGCTCATCCTGAGCAGCAGAGCTGTAGCRTTGAATTCTTCTGTAATCAAAACATGCAGGCACCTTGAGGGAATGTCTCCAGATGGCTGATTATCCATTAAAATCTCAAACCTTTGATATGGGCCTATAGAATGGATCACCTCCCATGAAGAGAGTACTATKTTCAATTTCCTTTATATTTAGGGACATTGATTTGGCATGGAGTGGGGAGGGGATGATCCAAGATAGTAACTCCATCCTTAGTAGGTTTGGTTATTTTCATTAGGAATGAATAAATGGGAAAGAGTCCTTCCCAAATTATTTTTATTTACTCAGAATTCTTTTGATATTGTGATTTTCATGCTCATAATTCTCTCTAATTCAGTATACGATTCTTTATGGACAGCACAATTTCCCCTACTGTTTTATTTCCACACAACTGATGTTAGAGCATTTGGCCTCACGTTTTCCAAAAGGATCCCTGCTACTGCAGAATGAACTATGTCATTTAGAGCCAAGTGTTGTTCTGGTTTAATTGAAATAAACTCTTACAGAGCAAACCCAACTCTAGTATGAAAAGRTGCAAGTCACAGGGGGATTAGATCCTCTCCTTGCTCCAGTTCTTCTGTAAGTGGTTTTTCATACATGATTTTACTTAACTATTACATGCATGTTTAATTTTGTTCTTGTAATTTGCAGTCTTGTCAGGAAGGTGTTGTCCCTCTCTGGCACTTCTTCAGTGTCCTGCTTGACACGAGAACTAAAAATGAGCATTCACTGAGATACAGGCATGCTATGAGGGATTGATGGTGGGCCAGCATTTGAGACATAAAGAATTGAAATCAAATAAAGCTTAGAGGTGTTCATTTTTTTTCAACGCTGAAAAAATGCAGATTTTTTTTTTCTTTTTGTTCACCTATATTCTTAATTTTATTGAATTGGGAAGTGTTGGGAAGTGTTTCTTAGTGAATTGGGGAAAAAAATAGAAAAAAATAAAAAAAAGGACATTGACAGAACTAGAAGTGAAGTGAAGCAAAAGCAAATCTGTGACAAAAGGACTCAGCCAAGGTGAGCTGAGTTCTGCAGAATCATCTGATGGCAGTCCACATTTCCTAGGTGCTTCAGAGGAATGGCCACACACTCCCACTGACAGATTTTGTGGGTGAAAAAGTGTGTCGTGCCTATGAAACTGCAGTTCTCAGATGGAGCTTTTCTGTRGCTGGAACATTTACAGCCTCCTTTTCCTATGAAGACTTTCCAGTGTCTATTATTAAAATCCAATATGCCTCTRGTAGACTATTTTTATCTACTCACCTATTTATGGGAAACACATTGATTTGATTTGTTATCCTGTGGATGGCTAATGGGTTAAAAAGTCATTAAACACATTCACATGCAGGCAGTGCCATTGTAAAAGCCTGTTTTTCCTGAGCTTCCTAGAATAAAATCACCTTCAATGGAGATAATGCTAGAGATTAAAGGCCTGTTTGTTCAGGATAGATTTGTTTCTTAAATGGATTTTCCYGTCAGAGACTGAGTAACTTTAGAAGTGTGACAACTGTTAGTATGCAATAGTACCTGTAAGTCTGCTGGTGAGGAGGGATAAACCCCTCATGACTTTCAGCAGAGACTGCATGTTTTTGTAAAAGATCAAATCAGCTCTGAGTTACTRAGTGAAAGGGTGAAATTCCTGTGTGAAAATCTATGGCTTTTGTTATACTTGGGGTCAGACAGGATGGTCACTTCTGAGTTTAAACCTACAAGTGGAACTTCATTAAAAAGTRGTGGTCAGCTCAATCCAGCCTGCTTTTTCATGTAGGCTCTTTTTCCCTTTCTCTTCTCTTTGGAGCTTAAGCAAATGCTTATGRAAACCTTTAATTAAGTTTTAGCTGCACCCCAAACCTTTCATAATCCCAAGATCAGAGCTGACATGTTCATTTGCAACMACAAGATCTGGAAACTAAAGTTAGTCTTGCTTGAAGTCAAAATCCTATGACTACAGTTGAAAGGCAAAAATATCTAGATAGTCTAATAATCCTTTCTAAAATGAAAGAAAGAGCATTGAAGCTCTTGTGTTGATATAGAATATTCTACATAGCATGCAGGCAAATGTTCCTGTTGGCAAACACCAGCATACCATATTTGTGCTTTTGAAGAGCTTCTTTGATAGATTTAAGTTTGGAGGAAGTGGCAGAGATGATTTGGGTTCTAATTTTGAACCAGAATTTTAAAAATAATTATAGGCTATCACACCACAGCACAGTATGGCTAAAATTTTACATCAGACTAAATGTTGGACTCTAAACTTGTGCTAGAGTGTTAAGAATAATAGCTTTATCTGAAATTAGATTTGTTTAGTCTGAAATTTGCCTTATCAAATATATATTGGTCCTGAGACAACACTGCACTCACAGACACTTACAAGTCTTCGTAATCCAGTGTCCTTGGGAATAGATCAGGTACAGGCAGATCCTCCTTCCTGAGAGGTGCAGTGAGGTACCTCACACATTTTACCATATYACCACTGCAAGAATATGACACAAGGGATGAGTCTCTTCCTTTGTTTTGATGGTATAAAATAATGGGTTTAGGGGCCCATGGCAAAAAGGAATGACGTGCTACTGAAAAAGAATAATGTTCCTGAAGTGAAAGGTAAAGCTGGGTATAAAATACTCCAAGAGGAAATGACCACATAGCCCAATGAGCAATATTTAAGGAAGGAAAGAAAACACTGGAAGGAAAATCAGAGGGGATATGCCACTAGAATTCAAATTGGAGGAAAAAAACTCCTCCTTTACTTAGTGATGCAGGGTTGGATTAGAACTGGGATGGAAAAYTCAGSCAGCCATGCCAAAGACTCTTTAAAYTAACACCTCCCAGGAAAGYGTTRTGACTTCTAGCATCTTTGGTAAGACTTGCAAGACTGGTAAATTTTGTTCTGCTCCTGATGAGCAGAAAAAATCAAACTTTTGCTGTGGCTTCAGCATTTCACCACAGAGGTGACTATTGTGACTTTAAAACTGGAAAATCACTTTCACTCTCTTAAAATCTGGTTTAATTCTTTGAGTTGCTTTCTGAAATGGTTCCACCTAGAARCACTGTAGAAAATTTACTGCAGAGCAGCACAGAGAGGGTGGCTTGGGAAATAACACATGTCAAAAATAAAATGGTTCTGAGAAGAAAATTCCACTGAAGGGAGGACCACTGCTCAGGATTCAGGGTGGGTGGTTAGGGCAGTGACATGAACTGAAAAATTCCTGGTTCAGACAGATMCACACTGAAGGTAACCATTCATATCAAACAGATTGGGGACCTCTCTAGCTTGGCCTCCCACATTTTTAGACCTCCTTCTTTCCCTTATAATCAGGTGTCTAAAAGAAAACAGATATCTAGCACGATCCTGTATTTTAGGAAAATGCTAACAATATTTTTTAAGTATAATCTGTCTCTGCTTATGGCAGGAGGTTTGGAACTAGATAATCTTTAAGGTCACTTCTAAACCAAACCATTCCATGATTAATGTGGAATACAAAGGGATTTGACAAGTTTCATATTTGCTGTGAGTGGAATTGCCATTCTTCATTCAGCATTTTTTYYTTTTTTTTTTAATGTCCTTTCTCTCCTTACCACATCAGAACATTTTTAGGAGCTGTATTTCTAAATTACCATCTTCATCCTTTTTCCCCAGGAATCTGAACCAAGCAAAGGTGGAAGGAAGTGGGAAGAATACCACCTGGGAAACTTTAAGGGCTGAGAGACCACAGACTTCCCAGATGCATACGAAACCTCAAGCTGCATTCATGAACTGTTGTAAGCATTGCCTGAGGGTCAGGAACACATCAAACCAAGGTTTTATTCCAGTGGTTTTGAGGTTTGAGGTGAGTGTTGTGCTGCTCTGGCAGCATCCTGATGGGTGGAGTGTGGGCAAACTGTGAGCAGGATTTATTTGCTCCAAGTCATTAGTATACTCCTGAACAAGGGAATGATTATAGGGCAACTTTGCCGTAAGGATAAMTGTTTTTCTGTCTTTTAAATGCATRTGTCAATGGYATATTTGTTGTTGCWAGCATTAAGATCTAGGGAATAATAGGAAAAGAAGGACAGTATTGTGTTATGGGTTTCTATTTCTCACTGATCTGTTCTAAATAAAATGTCATGAATTATTTAAATAGCAAACAAAGAGTTGTAAATGCTTAGAGGGAAATAAGTTAATTCACCACTCACATAATTTAAGATCTCTTATATAGTAGCTAATTTGAGACCACCCATTTTTTAATTGTGGTTTAGAGAGATYAAAAAGTCTTAAGAAATTGAATTTAAACAACCCAATAATTATTCTGGTTTGGCTCTTGTATTTATTTTTGTATTAGAATGCCCACTGATAGCTGCCAGCTATTMAAAATAATTTACTTAAAAAAATCATAGCAGGATAAGTGAATACCTATAAGTAATTGATCTCTATGGGAGATTTTTCCCTATAGAAGACTAACCACCCAAGTATATAATTTGTATTGAAGACAAATAATCTATTTTCAATAAATATAGGATTTTAAATACAGAAGCAAGAAAAATTACAAATAGAAAAGATAATTCTTTCATCTACATATTTATTTGCTTTTTATATAACCTTCATAGGTATCTTCTGCCCTAGAAGCTATATAGAGGAGGTAGAATAATTTCCATGTAGGAAATGAGATTTAGTTGAAAAAAAAATAATTCTTGGAATTTAAAAAAAATCTAAGGAAAATATAAAAAKAAATGTTTAGCTGGTTCAGTTTCATGTGGAAATTTAAAAATACTTCTTG
This sequence comes from Alauda arvensis, assembly GCA_902810485.1. Lineage (NCBI taxonomy): Eukaryota > Metazoa > Chordata > Aves > Passeriformes > Alaudidae > Alauda > Alauda arvensis. Next base: position 48,012 of record CADDXX010000632.1, read on the forward strand.
TTTCAAAWATTACAGAGTGACAGTACATTAGAGAAACTCTGTGGTGGATATATCCTATTAGCATGTCTATTTTACTTCTGGGATGAGAAGACTAAGTTACCTTATTGTTAGATATCTCTCCTGTGAGTGATAAGTACATTCAAATCWCTTTCTTTAGCTCTTCTTCCTAATTGGTTGCCCCAGGTTTTGCTTGTGCTGCTGAGATTTTAATTTTGTTTTAATCTAACAAATATGTTGATATRCTCAAATGAAAGGTTTTATGCAAAAGAAAAAGATTGTTGCTCCAAAGACATTAGAATGAAAAGCAGTTCTTTCCTTTTTGATAATCTCTTCCTTCCTTCCTTCCTGAATACAGTTTTTATGGCATCCCAAATAGGCCTCAAGGTCACAGTGTGAACAATCCAAGACTGGGACTTTGAACTGGTTTTGAAAACTAARAAGCTCAGTAGCTTTTTAACACCTCCTTATTTTTCCACATGCCCCAGCACATCTTGGCTTTGGAGCAATGCAAGAAAGAACACTCCCAATGAACTTTGGATCTCATATCTAAGCAGTTCCCTTTCTTCTTTTCTTTTTTCCCCCCTCCTTTTCTTTTCTATCGTTTCTTTATTTTTCAAATTTTTCTGCCAGAAGTCTAATCTTATCATGCTAACGGCATGGGATGTTCTACAGTTTTTACAAGACACCTACAAATGTGATCAAATCTTGATACCCTTGTTCTCTGCACTGACAGTCTTTTTTCCTCCTCTTCCCTCTAAGTGCACACCCCACGCAGCCCCCGGCTCGCTGTCAGCGTTCCCGGGGCTCAGATCACACCTGGGACCCTCTCACCGACCCCTTTCAAGATTTCTGGGGAGAGATGAAAACACTTTGAGCAAAACAGGAAGTTCAGCAAGTCAAAACAGTGTCTCTGGTTGGGGTTATCCATTTGTCAGGAGTGCATGTTTTTACCTGTGCCTGCATTCAGGCAGGCCCAACGCATCCGACCGCGGCGGGGAGATAAAGGAAGGGAAGCGGAACTTGCCAGGAGCACTGCTCAGCCAGGAGATGAAACGGGTGAGCTCCTGCAGCACACAGGAGCAGGAATGCTAGCTAGGGCTGGGCAGCACTTAACACTTTCAGGGAAGAGCAGAAAAGTGTAAAGCAGCAAGAGTAAAATGGTTGACTGGATCATGTTCAGAGCTGCCTGGGAGTCCTCTGGTGCCGCTGCCCATCAAGGCTCTTATGGCTGGTGTGGTCATGACATGCCACTTATTTTGGAGAGAAAGTTTATCTGTGTCAACATAAAAGACAGGAAAGAAACCAAATGTGAGCCTTGCAGTCCATAGGGACATGACTTTTGGGCCAGACTATTTTAGCATGCACACTAAAAATCTTTTAAAAACTAATATCCTGTTGCTTTTGCACTTCTATTTTATGAAACTGATTTTCTTTACTCACAGTGGGATTTCAAATTAATTTGTAATTATACACACTATGAGGGGATGAGAAAGAGATGACCTAATTATAGACCAAAAGGATGCCCTACAGTTATCATCCAATTACTCCAACCATCTGAGCTCTTAAGCAAAATGATGGGCTTAATCCTKCCTTGGTCACATCTAGTTGTAATTTGTTACTATACAAAGCTATAAACTCACTTTCAATATTCATTCCCATTTTATAAARCTGTACTGATATAACTTACAATAGAAACAAATAGTGAGAATGGGTCACAATTGCAGATATCCTTCTAGACTTTGGTCTGCCCCACATACTCTGTGACCAGTGTGTGAGGAAGAAAATCATGACTTCTCTGCTGTGTCTCTCAAATGGTAATAATTAGCTACAATTAGGCAGATAGAAAATTTTTAAAACAATAGAAACACTGGAAATACCCATTAACAAGTACCTATTAACAAACTCCCAATTTCAACCTTAGCTTTCAGCACAGGCAGAAGAGTTCATGAAGAGCAGCAGTTGTACAGATGTACTCATTTTTGATAGTGTTTAATAATGTCACTAAAATCTTGCAGTTGAACAGGAATAACCATTAAGGTGAAGAAAGGGACCTGATACAGAAGAGGTCAGTTCTCTATAAAACATCTGGTTGGTTTTGGTTCATTGACAGTTGCATAGACTATTTACAAATTAACACAGAATATATTTTCTTAGTTTTTCAGCAAATTAAAAAAAACAAAYCCAAACTGTAAGTGAAATTCTAACACAAACTGCTGTATTAAAAAAACAGAAAAGACAGCTTGGGGTGGGATGAAGTAAATTTCTCCAGCTGGAGAAGGAGGAAGGGCTAGKAGTCCAGTAATGAGGGTGTTCACGCAGTTTGGGTGAACTCAACTCAAAAATTTCCTTCTGTTTACCCTCACTAAAACTGAGTGCTGAGGATATATTTCAGTCCCTTGTGGAAGGTATAACCTTTTACAGAAACAGAAATTCCAACTGTACCAGCAAACMAAGTCAAGAAGTCTCTTGGTCAGGCAAATTTCCAAGCTGATATGTGTATATCAGTTTTTCTGATCCATTAGTTATTGTATGAAATGAATCAGGTGCAGCTGGTAAGATATGGAGACATTTACTCCAGGACAGTGTTTGGATGAGGGAGGTGAAGCTAATTTCAAGGATCAACATAGGGCAGTACATGAGGGTTTGGTGAACAGTGTGTGACTTCTGGGATATACTGAGTAAAAGRAGGCAATTGTCTTCTCTTAATTTTCCATATGGTATTTTAGACCCCTTTAATTTGTTCTGAAAAACTCTGTCAGAAAAGCATTATATCAAAAATACCAAAATGAATTGTTTGATAGCTTCAGTTTTAATTTTGGTTTGTTTTAGGCACTATATTAAGTAATACCTCACCTGTTATATTTTTGCTCAGGCTGATGATAGAGCTTTGTCTTGTTAGTTCTTGYTGCTATATTTTTTAGAGACACGTCATCCTTTACAGATTAACTGACTTGTTAACAGGCTGAAATGGGAAACACTAGTTTTGTTTGGTCTTTTGGTATTTTGCTATCTTCTCTTCAGCTGTCTCTGTAGATAAAGCTCTTTATTTTGTTTTTAATGAGAAATGGTTTTTAATAATCCTGTTGACTGCTTTAGCAACACTTCCTCTGCTTGTCTGTTTGTAGGCACACAGTTTGCATTTTTTTCTGTTTGCTCCACAGACTGAAAACCTACTTTTTGTACCTGAGTGAAAGAAGACCCAGAATTATGCCTAAGTATCTATATACTTTGTAGTTATTCTGTTTACAAGGCTTTTTGGTCAACACCAAGTATTTAACAAGAGTCCTGTTAAAACTGACCTGTAGACTGGCAAACCTTGAGTGCAGTTAATAGCTGTTGGTTGCCATCACTGCCTCGCTGTTTTTCTGGACTACCACTGATATTGTTGTCTGGCTCAAAGTTTGGAAGTTAGGGTTATTGCTCTGTGGAAGGATTAAGGGTGAAGCCGTCTCCCTCTGAAGCACCTCTATTTATAAGTTCCAAGCCCTGTTTCTGTGAACAAAAGGGAACTCAAATAGCCCAATTCAGTTTCCCACCTCCCAGCGTGCAGGTATTTTCCAGACAGCCCATGCAGTGTCTCTCCAAAGACTCAGAGGAACATCCCAGCCAGTGCCACTGTTCTCTCCCCAGAGGAGGACAAGCAGAAAGCAAACAGCCATGTGTCTCTCCTGTTCTGTCTTCAGCCCAAACACAGAGCTGAGTCTCCTGTGCAGACTGGGAGAGAGCAGGGCTCCTGTAGGGGTGCAGAGAATGGAGGCATTTACAAAACTCTTCGTTTGTTCTCAGGGACCCAAACCAAAGCTCCTGAGCTGTYTTATTGCTTCCAAAACTAAGATTTTTAGGAAAGAGTAAGATTGGGAAGGAGACAAAAATACTTTTGCTACAGAAACCACTACAGCTGGATGAAAATACAGTCTTCAAGGCATGCAAATTCTTCCTCAGTATGTTGTTCACCCTATAAACCCTATATATCCCTATGCTATTGTGACTACAACTGCATCCATTTTACACATACTCTCATAGTCAAAAATATTTAGTGAAGAGAATTAAAATTACTGCTGGCTCTGACTTTGTTTTGGCTGAAAACATGTCTATGTTTTGAATTTTTTAGGCTGAAGTTACTGAACTCTTTCATACATGCAGCTAAAACTACAATAGATAGCTATCTTCAGTGCAGAATAGTGGTGAGTTTGGGGAGTTTAAACTTGCATCTTGAATGGCAGGATTCATTGCTTCTATTCAGAGTTAAAACTTCTGGTTTTCATWGGTAGATTCTCTCACTGCAATAGCCATTGCTCCATAGTTTGCATAAGTTATATTCTATAGCTTTTGTGATAYGTGGTTCCCACAAGCTTGAATTTCTGTCTTTGGCCTGGGAAAGAAAGTCTCAAAAGGATATCTCTAAAATATGCCTGAAAGAGGCAGTGTTTCTCTGACTCAAATACAGCCCTTATTTTGTTAGTGGTTAGCTGTGAGCAGGGTTGCACCAGGTCCATTCTTGAACAGCTCCACACATTTTTCTTTAAACCCACTAAAGCTTCCTCCTCTCCATGGTCCCACTGCTGTCACTTATCTGAACAACCCCATTGATTTCAAAGTAAYGTGTTGCATAAGGAATTAATTATTTGAACAATGAAGTGATTTAAATTACTCTTGTGAAGTGGTCCCAGTTTTGTCCCTTTCTGTGAATTCTGAAGTGGATATGTCTTAGTTCTGAGAAACTAGTTCATCTGATACATGCTAAGATTGTCACTTGTAATATTTCAGAAGCATTTTGTATTTGCTTCAGTGTCTACTTCTCTCTGCCTCAGGAAAGGTATAACTGTGTGTGTATAGGTCTGCCATCTGCCTATAATTTTTCTTTCTGATAAGCTATGTGAAGAATTTATTTAAATTTCGCAGCACTTTCTGCCTCATCCCTTAAAAATTATCCTCTTTAGGCATTACAGTATTATTCAGTCACCTTCTGTTCTTACATATTTAAAAGCATTTTTTGTAGTTTTGTAGTCTTGTGTAAAATCTTCATTTTGCTTCTCTTATCTATTTTTCCAAGTCTCTGATTTATGTATTAGTTTTAGTGTTTTGATTTTTTGGTTTTTTTTAATCCTTCAGGGGTCCTTTTTGATTGCTCTTCTATTTCCTTCTGTATCACTTAAACATTTACTATTTCTGAACACTTAGAATTAGTTGTAATGAAATTCTGAGTGTACTTGATGCRTGCTCATGTATTTTGACTTAATTTTACACTCTAGAATTAATTGCTGTGCTGTGCTACAACGTAGCTCCTGTTGTAAATTGCTAGTTCTGCCCTGTCCAAAAGTAATGTCTACTTCAATTTTTTTGTGAGCTCTTTTATGATGATAAGTAAAAACTTCTTAAAAGGTTTGTTTATTATATATGTCCTTGCAGAAAAGCAAAGGAAATAAATTCCTGAAAGAGAAATTCCTGGTTTATTTACTTTCTTAAATCTCTACTTAAACRTCATAGCTGTGCTTTTTTCGTTCCTGTGTGTTGCCACTGCAGAGATGGTGGGAAGAAAACTTTTTTTCTAAGCTGTGTTAATGTATTCTAATATTCACCAATACAGCTGGTGGTGTTATTTGGCTTGTCCCAGCCATAACTAGAATCAAATGGGTCTTTAGTTTCCAATAGTGGCAGATGGAATCAAGTTGCCCAGTGGATCCATTCACACCCAGATTCACTGCATGGTGCAGCACATGACCCAGAGTGGGRTGTTTTGTGTCCTGGCAGCAGGAAACCTTCAAATTTCATAACAGGTGCACCCTTTAGGATGGCACAAGCACTGGCACAGAGCACAACTCTCACTGGGACATGAGAATGAAGGGCAAARCTGCAAGTGAAAGAATCTATTCTGGAAAGTGCCTTTACAGTATTTGAAACTGAAGTGTCTCCTGAAAATGATATGGCAAAAATTTTTTTCAGTTCTGCAACTGTGGGAGAAAGTGCATTCCAAAGCTAACTTATTGGGAACAATTTAAATATCCTGAATTTATGATGGAAAACAGTAAAGTAAAAAGAGAAGTATCTCCAACATGCTACTAATTGTGTTTCTCTCACTTTTTTTTTTTTTTTATGGGAATTGGAATGTTCTTGGGTGAATTTTGAAAAACTTTCAATGTCTTATAAATATTTGAGGGTTATTATTTTACTTTGTCTCTCCATCTCTCAGTACATTTTTCTGTAAGTCTTAAAACAGAAATAGAAAAAGAAAAGCACACCCATTAATCAAAATATTATGTGTATTTATATCTATGAAAGTATTTAAAACACAAAAAAAATTTATAGTACTGGCATTTATTTTTAATTGAAAGGTCTATCATGTTCTTATTTATTATACAAACAAACAGCTTCACATTCTACATAGAAAAAAAAAGAAAAAGGCAGTGCTTCACACATGGAGTCTGTTTATTGTCACTATCGATAGACTAGTGGACTCATTTTACGTGCAACAAAATAGATAAAATAGAAACCTACATACCAGGTGTACAAATATCTGACACTACCCTGAACAATGTTGCACTACCAATTGCTTTATCAGGCGTAAAAATCATGGTCTTACACTGGACCTTATGGAAAATTAGTTTTCTTGTAGGAAGATATTTTATCAGGAAATAAGGCCTACCACTCCTTGCTGGATTTACTCCCTCCTGTTCACAGGAATGTGTGSCTGCAGTTCCCTTGGATTCTCACTGGGATAATTTCAAAATCTCTTCCAAGCWAGAGCTGTTATTGACCCTGAGCTCCTCAGAAGTGGTGGCATTGCTGCTCGAGTCTTGTGGTCCTTTGGTGACTTCTCCAGTCTCCTTGACCTTYCATGATCACAGCTTCACAGAGGAGCAACTTTTCCAAACTGCTGAGGCTGGGAGGAGGTGGCTAATTGCAGAAAATGGACATTCATTCATTTTGGGACATCTGCATGTGCTTTTTAGATCTCTTATGATTRGAATTCTCATGTTTGTTGCTTGGGAAAAGATTGTTTGACAGAAGTTCCCTAGGAAGCAACTGTTTCCCTAAGGAGCAATGGGTTATCTGAATAATGAGAACATACCTGAATTTATTTGGAAGAGTTGATTCAAAGGAGCAGTTTTTTGATCATAATGTTTTTGACAAGAAGTTTACCAATTTACTGGCTCTTCTTTAGGAGTTAAGAAAACAAACTGATTTATAGTTCTCATCTCCTTAACGTCTTCAATTTAGCAGAAGTATCTGACGTGGCAGGTTTAATYATTGTTCTGACAATTAGAGATAGACTTTCCCAAAGGCAGTGTCATAATTTCACCTTAATCTTCTAATTATATGGTGTGTATGTGTCTCTGTGTAAATTTTGACTCTGATGCCAGCTTCCCAAGTACTCTCTTGCTTGAGAGAATGATATAATGCCTTGGGGGTCTTGATATCTAATTACTGAGAACTTTCCCATCTCTGCATTGTCTAGACTTTGGCTCTRTCTTGCACCAAAAACCTTGGAGATCCCCAGATAAATGCAATACTTTGACTAGCCTGATTTGCAGGAACCATTTTATGCTAGAGAGTAGTGAACCAGCTTTGGTTTTCAAGCATTTTTTTTTAAGCAGTGTAAAGTGAAGATGGCATGGGGTGGAATTCATTTGATTAAATACAAAAGTCTGTGTCTGTGGACCTCTGGTAGAGTAGCTTCATGTGAGATTGGGTTCTGAGTGTCTTAGACTTTGTTCATGGCCATTGTAGTCACTGCAGTGATTCATCTCATCCTGAGGTAGCAATCTAAAATAGACCAGTTGGGTTTTAAGAAAATTGCAGGGTCTAAAAGTTAGGTAAAAAAAAAAATCATGACTTCTAATGCAGTTAAGTTCCACTGTCTTGTACTTTGAAAATCCAAAAAAATTGCAAAAGGAAAGGAGGAATAACTTGTAATATYCATTAGCTTTATATGAGTATGTTTGCTATAAACTGTAAACTATATAAAGTGTTATTATTATACATTATTATTTATTTGTTTCAAACATTTTATATAATATTTGGAATTTCCCTTGTGATCCTAAAKAAATTTAAAATTATGAAATTTTTAAAGCAAGGGATCTAAAAGAACAAACAAAAGCTTTTCATATTGGAGAGAGCTCAGAAAGGACAAATATGTATGATTMAGGGGTATAGAAAAATTGATTTATGAAGAAAGATTAAAGGAGAAAAAATATATACTGTAAATTAACGGAGGCCTAGCAAGGAACATGATAATTGTCTTCAAATATTTGATGCACTTAAACACCAAGAATAGAGAGGAAATTAATATTTGGGTTAATTTCAATAGGAAAATTTTCTGACATTGGAGTTAAATGTGTTTTACTGTAGYGTTGCCAGGAAAACCTATGTACTGCAAGAGAACTAAAGCTGAAAGGTAAGATTTATTATTAGTAAGAAGTGTGAAGCCAAAAAAATTTAACAAAAATAATTTAAAAACACTTTACATTTTAATACTGAATTATAAAAGCTTTTCAACCTGAACATGATACAACAGTTGGTACAAATTGATAATGGATCCTAGTTTTTGTGAAATTTTTTTCTTTTCCCACAAGAAAATAAGATATACCATGGAAAGATCCTGACTGGCAAAAGAAACAACTCAGTGACCCAAGAAGACAAACTAGTTCCTTTTCATGTATAAGTTGGATGCTCTTCAAATATCTAAGTTGGCCAGCAGTTGATGACCACAGAAAAAATGGCTTGCTCATSAACTGCTGCATGTCTTGACACATTATACAGCTTTTTATAATTAAGCAAAAGCAAGTTCTATCTCAAGAGTGTTACCATTATATAGGAAACAGAAATTAAGTGTTGCAAGACTGTGCAGAGCCTCCACTGATATGGCCATGAGTGGTACTTCAGCTGACCTRATTAAGTGGGTGGATGAAATATCAGGAGATTGTATGGTTTGAGAAAAGGATCTCCGCAGAGGCCAGGTGGATGAAATTGAGCTGGGAGTAGGAATTGTAGGACCATGCACCTGGATTTGCAGGAGGGAAGAAAAAGAGGCTGTGTCCTAGGTGGTCTGTGTGSTTTTGCTTTGTGAGCTGCAATGGTGGCTGCAGAGCTGTGCAGGGCCCAARCCCTTCCCTTTGCCACAGGATATGTCAAGTCATGTGGTAGAAATTTGTTTGAAAGAGTCAACTGAAGAAGCCTTCTTCTTTAGTCATTTGTATAGTTTGTCAGAACAGGATTCAAATATTGTCAATCATCTTGAAATCTAACTAGTTTACATTTTGTGCTCTGAACCTATCTATCCTTTTGATCTTTTTGCCTTAAGAATGCAATGTATGAGAAATACATAAATAAACTTTAAAGCAAATGATATGTGTCAGAAAGTCCTTCTAAAAAAAACCTTGAAGAATTCAGAAGTATTCCATGTTAAAAAAAAAAAAGAAAAAAGAAAAAAAAAGAAGCCTTTTGGATCTGGAACAGCTTTTGAGCTGTAGCTGTGTTAATTTCTGTGGAGAATGTAATTGTGTTGCTTACTTTTTTATAAGCAATGCATATGCAACATCAGATGTGGGAAATATATCTGCATGTTTCTATATTTCACAAACCTGCAACAGGTTAGGGTCAATAAAACTACTTAACTGAAATAGAACAGAGTGAGTTTTAAGTCGCCACATTGAAATTGTTACTCCAAATCCTTGCATTCATTGGTTGCCTGATCTCACAGTCATTTAAAAATAATTGACTCCTCTGCTTGCTCTGAAGCTTTTCAGGTGATACAGTCTAGTTTTGGTCATTGTCAGAAAGAATAACCAGAGAGRTAAGGCCATCTAATTTAAGCACTCTTGGAATCCTGAGGTAGTTTCCTTGTAGTTGAGACCTCTCAGAGTGGTAAAACACATATAATTAATAGGTTGGGAGAATTGGGATTGTGTATCCTGGGGAACAAAAGGCTCTGGGGAGACCTCGTTGTTGCCTTTCAATTTAAAAAGATGACTTGTAACAAAAAAAAGATGAAGGAATTTTATCAAGGCCTGTTGTGACAGGACAGATGCAATGGTCTTAAAGTGAAAGAAATATATTTAGATTAGATATCAGGGAAAAAATTAATACGATAGATGTGATGAGACTTTGGAAAGATTATTCAGAGAGTTTAGATTTTGTGGATACTTCCTCATTGAAAGTGCTTAAAGTCAGGTTGGATAAGGCTTTGAGGTGAGTTGGAGTAGATGATCTTTGAAGGGCCTTTCAACCCAAGTAATTCTATGAATATACTTCAATAAAATGTGAATGTTTCAGAAAGACTTGTCCCTCTCCCCCCATTTGCTTTGATGTTAGGCATTTAAACATCTAATTTCTGAGGAAGCAGGCCCTACCCACAGGGTGGCCTCGCCCATGTAGCTGGGCAGGTGGTGTTCACTCCAGCTGCATGTGACTGAGAGTCATGGAGACACAGGAGAGCAGAGAAACTATATAGAGCAAGCTGTCCTTGCTCCACAAAACTGTCATGCCTATTTTTCATTAAATGGTAGAACTAAGAATAATCCTATGAAGTGTTGTTACCATCTCATTTTTGTCAGTTTTACACAAAACTTGAACGTTTGAAAAGCAGCTGAATAACTCCCAAGGTCTATGGATCCAATCTGGGTGGAACAGCCACAGCTTTCAGCTGTGACACTGAGTAACTTCATAGGGTGAGGACATCATTTGAGTGTCAGTGTTGTGAAACAAAGTTAGATATTTCTTTCCTTTTATTCTCAGCTACTTTACTAAACTTTCATATGTTTCCCGTAACAAATATCTAATCTTGGGTTTGGGTTGCAGGATACAGTACTTGAGGTCTAGGCAGAGGTTGAACTGTTTGGGTGTATGAGCCCTATGGCCCCTTTCTAGATCTTCCTGTGAGCAGAAAGGTCTCTTGTCSAAGCCCTTGGACAGTGCTGAGCACTTTTGCTGTAACTGCAGTGTGTTTTGTCCTACTGTCATTGCAGGAGTTAATTGAGATTTACCACGTAATTCTTAAAAGCTAAATCAAAACCCTCATCTCCACAGTGGACTATCATTAAAGCTTAAAAATAATGCATCATATAAAACTTCCAGGAGCTGAAATCTAGTGGCTTCATTCAGTTCCATCTTGTAGGCTAAGCAGAAGCCAACAGCAGCAAGACTTGTGTTCCAGATCTCAGACTAAGAACGTGGTCTTGGCACTTTGACCCAGTGCCATTCGTGCATATACAAACAAAGAAAATATTGATAGTGAAGTAATTACAGATACCTAAACCCAGGACATCAGGAAATTTTTCAGCTTATAACCATACTTTTAAGAATTTCCTGTCTTTTGTTTTAGCCAGACACATGGGACTATTTTAAAGCTGTTTTATTTGTTGCTTTGTTTCCTTCACACTTTTGTTTGAGCAGAAGAGGATGGGGATAAAAAAGCAGTCTCCAAGAAAGGTTTACAAAGTTTATGATGCTAGGCTCTGGCAATTCCCTTCTGCACATTTAAGACGATCATAAAAAATGAATACAACATATTTTGAAATGTCATTATGACTTATTATATAAACAGATTATGATAAAATATTGTGAGTCATTATTCGAACACAGTAAACGATAATTGTTTCTTTGGAGACACTGTGCATTTCTGTTGTGGGCTTTATTTACAGAATTCATTGTAAAAACTTCACAAGGGTACTTAGTGTGTCTTCCTATCATCACATTTCAAAAGTAATGATCTCAGTCTCCAACCATGTAAACTCTGAAACAAAAGAAGATCCAATTGTCTTTTTGTGTAAACAAAGGTTGTTTACAATGTTAGCTCTTCAGCAGTAAACCTTGATGGAATATGCATGATAATTACACATATTTTCAGGCTATGCATGTGAAATCATAGTCAGTGCTATTTCCAAAAAAAATCAAACCTAAAAGGATAATTTATTTGATATAAAAACTTAAAAACCAATACCATTATCACCTTGTTCTTGTATTCCTGGAWAAGAATAAGTTTACAAGTATCTTGCCCTTGAGATTTTATTCTCTTCTGTCTGCAGTTACTGAATGACAAGCAGCACRGAATTCTGCAAGTGAAGAGAGAACTCCTAGGTGAATCCCAAGGGACTCCACTGGGCTATGTCCAAGTTTCAGAGCCTCTTACTCTTGGGCAGGGCTCATTGCCACAGAYTGTACAGAATTCACTGCCACTGATTAAACCCAAAGCTCAGATGTATGCCTCTATGGCATCTATAGATGCATTTGTTCCCATCCAGGGTTCATATGGATTAATGAAACACAGGACCATGAAATGTCGTAGGACACCTGATTTTCCTTCAGCTGACACACCTGGGAGTGTCAGGGAGAATCCTGTGYTCTCTCTTCCAGCTTTATGTATGCTTCAAATAGCACTAGAAATATAAGTTTAGGCAACTGTATCAGCATGAAACTTAACAAGAGTGTAGAGAAATGTCTGGCTTACCAGAGAGTGGGCACCTCTATGAGGTCAGCAGTACCCTGGAGAAAGATAAGGCCAGAGATAGCAAGTTTGTTCACCTCAGCAAACACATGGATTGGGACAATGCTGTCTTAGTAAGACAATTTTGGTTAAAGACATAAATCTTGGATACTTGTAAACAGATAAGATATCTCAGTAAAACAGTATTTTGTTGGAGTCTTGATCTTCAAGACTCCTCCCTAATTTCTAGATGATCCCATCAAAGTTTGATTTTCTGTCATTAAATTTCTCCAAAAGTGGTATTCTAGGCCTGCACAGAATTGTCCAAATCTGCAGCCATTTGGAAGACAGGACTGCAGTACCTCAATGTTTTCCCAATAGCTTTGCAATAAGGTAAATTCCTCTGTGCTGTGAGAGGACTCTCCAAATCTCTACGTTTCAGCTGCTATTGGTGTCTCACTGTAAAGTTGAATCTGCAAAGGGAAGCAAAAGGGATATTCTCCCAGAATCAGATGCACTTATTAGAGACATAAGTCTCAGGCTTTTCTAAGAAGCAAAAACTGATTTGAACCCTGCTTTGCTCAAGCCTGGGCAATTTTCTGTTCTCTAAGAGAGGAGAAAAGGAAGGGAAAAGCTCAGAAATTCCATTTCTACTTGAAGAAAGGTCAGACTCATAAGGGTAGGTGAGTTCTTAAATCTCTGTGCCTACCTATGGGTTCTAATGGAAGACTGGGTGCTGAAACAGGACTTAGAAACATAACTTTGGTTGGATTTGCAATTTTTAACTTCATTTTTGGACAGAAATCATAARGTCAGGGAAGAGCAGGGTTAGTGGCATTTCTCTGTCTTTCTAGATTTTGCCTTATTGGCACTTGTGCCAGAGCTAATTTTACTGGGCCAGAGAGACTGGTGAACCTGCTTATTCAAGAATAAATGACACAAAAACACCAACTAGCTTCTTAGCAAGGTGAGGGACCTTGCAGAGCCAGTGTGACACTGGCCATGTAGAAATGTCAGTGCAGTATTACCTAAAAGACTTTATAGAAAGCCCCACAGCACACCATGGAMATGCCTAAGCAGAAGTTGATTGTTTCACAAGAATTTGAGATTCACCTATTGATTTTTTCCATTTTTTCCCCATTTTTTCCTTTTTTTTTTCCTGTGTCAATTTATAAAACTCTTCAAAACTATTTGTAGTGAAAACGTCCTCATTTTGTTTTCTTTGTTGATACCAATTACAACAATGTAATCTAATGAACATTGTCAGGTTTGTCATAAGTTCTGCACTTCTGAAAGAAAAGTTAGCTTTTCTTTCCACAGGAGTGAGAATGGCTCTGATTTGTAAAATCTGGGAATCAGAAAAGGTCTCATCCACTGCACTGTAAAGGCAGGTAATCAATAACAAATCGTTGTTAACAGCATAAGAGATAAAAAAGAAAATGCAAGGAAAGAATTCTGGGATTCAGAAGGGCAGGTTTGTATTTACATTCATTCCAACAATTGTTTTGAGATTAATTTAGAACACCCATCTGTATCTTGAATTTGGGCKGCAAGGAATTTCCCTATTTTCACAGAGGAAGAAGGAGTAAATAAATTTCATTTTTTATGCATGCATGCATGAACACAGACACTGAAAAGGACAMAAACAATTTCAGAAATGGTAGTTTCTTCTCAGTCCAATTAGGTGAACTGAATGTGGTTATGCTGCTGTAGTTCTCAGGGCTCTAATTGCACATAAAAGCTTCCAAATCATAACATATGTGGTATTTCCACCTAAACAAAAGGACAATTATTAAAACGTGGTGGCATTTCATGCAGTATTGGCAGGCAGCTTAGATGGCAATAATTTAACACTTGCACCATGAAATTAAAATTTACATTCCCTCGGTGCACTTCTTCAGACCAACAGCAGACAGTTCTATCCTTTTAATGAAAGTTGGGAGATTTAATTACTTCAGTTTAACTAAAAAAAGCCTTCCCATTGCTTGATGACAAAGGCAAGAATGCTGGCAGTAGCTTGCAGATGCTTTGTGAGTGTACTTTCTACAGTCTCCATAGCTCTGCTTTTAGGGATCCAGCTTTCTGAAGGACATGAACCACCCTATAGATTCTTCCACAGATTCCRAGCAATGTGTGCAAATTCCAGCTGTCCATAAATCATTTTTCTGAAAGGCAAGCATTATGGCTGCTATAAACATTTCAAGTAAGTTGCCAAAATCTTCAGCATGGTGTCTTTCTGCACAGAATGTATACAAATTATACTTCTTCTCACAAATTCTTCCCTTTTGCAATGATTCCTGCTGTATTGTGTTACTGTCTACAAAATGAATGCTAAAAAGCAAGCTGTAACTCACCAGGCATGAACTGCAAAAATACATTTGATTTATGTTGCAGTGAGGACTGGTAGGACAGAATTACCAAGTGYTCATCCAGAAACTATTTTTTCCTGACAGTTGAGAGAACCTYGYAGCTAGAGTGGTATCCTGAGGCTACCTGTATGTGTATACAAATAATCAAAATAAGAAACTTTTGCACTTGGTCAGACCAGGCTGCAAAGGGACAGTTTGAGGGCCTCTTTTATATCCTGGCAGAGTATTTTGATGTGAGTTGCTCTATGAAAGGAGGGGATCAGGGAATGATGCTTAGGCTAGTAGCAAACTGATGTGTACTGGAAACAAAGAAGACTGCAAATGCTGAAGAATTGTATAAGTGCAAAATGGGAAATTAATTCTAAACTGATATTATATCATAAGCATGGTTTTGGTTAATTGACTAGGGAGCTTTTAAAATATTTCTMCCTGGATTTGAACTTTTGTTTCCTTTCAGAAAGACTAAGGAGTCTAAAATGTCTTGATTTCATTATCTCAGTATTATAGAGGCATTTTACCCAGGAATACATCCTCCCTTCACTGTCTGCATGGCACCTCTGAAACAGYAGATCTCAAGTTCAGTGCAGTGGAAATTATCCACATCTCTTTATGCTTTATAATCCTTCACTGCTCTGAATTTAAGGGCGAGACACAACTCTCAGGGGTGAGAGGGAGAGGAGGAGGAGGATAAATCCTCCTACAACCAACCTTTTTGTATTTACTCTTGAAATGGAAAATACAGATGTTGCAGAAGTACACGTCTGGGACATTGTTTCCATATTTTTGACAGAGACTAATTCTCACTGCTTTTCAGCTAAGTGGCTTAAAATCAACTTCTTCTCCCTGCCTGAAACTCTGAGAGTTTTTTGAAATAAAATCATGTGAATACATTTGCTGATCTTGCAGACTATGCTGTTTTACTTATTTCCTTTCTCTTCTCCCCAGAAGCTTTGCAGGATTCTTGTCTGGGTTATAGGGTTTAGGTTATTTTCTTCTTTCACCACTGTTCCAATGCTCCATTTGCAAAGTGTTTAGATTATAGCAGACACGAACTTCCTCTGTCTCAGAGCCAGCCATGAATCAGGCTRAGAGCTGAGACCACTGGCTGTCAAAGGACCTTGAAAAGCTGCAGCTTTAAAATAACAAGTGTTTGAAAGCTCAGTTTACAAAACAGCAGATTGTGACTGTATTGTACTGTGGGGCTACATATGACATAATAACTAGGGACTTAAAGTTATTTAGTCTTTTTCCTCTTGCCATAATTTCCAATAAATAAATCTCTCTGGGACAGGAGGTCTGGTGAGTTGTACAATGCTTGCATTTTCCTCACCACAGCTTATCCCCTYTCTTCTTTATTTTACATGTTAAAAAAACCCTAAGTGCCTGGTAATCACAGTTCTATAATGTTTCCTGSTGAAAGAGACATGCTAATGTAAAGATAAATACATAAGTTTTGGGTTTTTTTTATTAGTCAAGGTATTCATTGTAAGTCTTCCTCTCAAAATCTCTTTAGAAACTTCTTAATGGACAGAGCTTAATATTGTGTATTTGGAGTSTAACACAAGCAATTATTTTTAAGGTTTTAAATGGTCCTTTTGAAAAACTGCTATGCTCACAGGATTCCTGTGAGTTTTATTTTTCAGAATCAGTGGTCAGAGGTTGCATAAATGKGGATTCATATGCTCTGAAAAAAGYTGAAGTGAATAGAATGTGACTACTGGAATGTTCTTCTTCCTCCAGTCATAAAATACGATGGAATGAATGAATAATGAGTTTACATTAACCTATTTGCTAAAAGAGAACAAGCAATTTTTTCTGCATTCCCTCTTCAATATAGAAATGGTAATAAATGCCAACATTTCCTTGATACTATTTTCCCTTTACTAATATTTAGGCTTCCAAAGAAACCCAAGAGATATGCTTACTAGTTTCATTAGACATTCAAATCCCTTTGCTTTTGAAATCCCATGTCTAATTTTTACTTTAGTTCTTTCTTTGAAGACCTTGATTTTTTAGATTCTGTTTACACTAATTTTTACCATAACCTTAAAATAGATATAATGAATTTATTTTACAGGCTATTCTGCAAGAGYCTCAACTTAAAAATATTTATAATTGAAAATTAATTTTCTTAATACTGTTCTGTGGGAAAAAGAATACTGGGTATGATAGACTACATCCACAAAAGTTATACTGCATAGTACAGGCAGGGATTAATTTTGACTTSAGCTATCTTCAGTTGAGTTCATCGTCTTAGATTCCATGTGTAGTCTATGAAGAGAAACAGGCCTTATTAGGGCACARTTTCACTGACCTATTTTAAGTGTGTACTTCAGGATGAAATGAATCACAACCTGAACTCCACTGTCTGCACTGAATACATCTCCATTGACTGTCAAGAGAACCCAGAGGGATTAATTGTGTTGATATCCAAACTGAGCCAGATGATTTCTACTCTTAAAGCCAAAATGTCCTTAAAGTCTCTGAGAATTTTCATATTGTCATCAATATCAAAATGAAGGACACCTAGAGGTACTAGTTATCCTTGTAGAAGAACCACAGTGAAACATGTGGTTTAAAACTCTGTTAGCATTTGTGAAGATGAYATAGAGCCATAAGAAACATAGACAAAAACATGTCTTATGGTTCTGATGCCTGGGTTTACTAACTGTATACAAGGATAGTACTGTAGATGTGGCCTTCAGATTTGATAAATGCAGAAGATAACTCTTTATGTGAAGGTAAGAAGATAATTTCACTTGGGTTTCTCACTCTAAGATATTGCAATCTTAAAATCTTATCTGAGGCTATGGACTAAATTACATTAGAAAGGTGGAATTGAGATGYCCTTTCTTTGACACTTTCAGCTTTAGGTACTGCTTGCTTAACATGATGGCTTCTGCACATCCACGAAAAAGTGCCCAAAACTAATTCTGCTATTGCAGGTTTACGTACTAAATCTGACTAACTAATTAGGACCAGCAATTTTTGCAAGTTTAAGAACTGCAGTACTTAATCTGCTCTTNTGCAGTACTTAATCTGCTCTTGCAGTTTTATAGCCATATCCTTAAATGTATTTAAGYATCCAACTTCCATTAAAATAGCTGTTGTGATTAAATGGCCTAAATACTTTTGCAGATCTAACCTCTGGATTCTCTTCCTGGCTAAATTCCCTGCGATTTTTGTAGTCAGTATCTCTGAAAGTGATTTTAAGTACTTGCCTACTAGATCCAAGTTCTTGTACTTAATATGTTGTACATAATCTGTCTATATCTGATTTTTACCTGTATATTAAGAAAAAGAAAGTTTTCTGTATTTTTGCAGTCCAGTGAGGGCTTTCATATACTCTGATATGTTAATGGTAGATGTCTTGAATAATGTCGATAAAACAGCARGAAGCAACACCACAACCAAGAGGAAACAAAATAGTTTCTAATAGCTCATTTTTTGCTTTTCTTGCTTAGAATCACATTATTYTTAGAATATACTTTAAATGTTTACTTTAAATAAATTTTTGAACGAATAATTTTTTCTGGGATTTATTCAATAGCTTGTCCTTTTCTATCTTTGTCCCAATCTTATCTGAATTTTTCTATAGTATTTTTTGCACGGAGTTGATTTTTTTCCCTGAGCTTTATACTTGTGAATATGGCTTTAAAAACAATTCTTCCTATCCATTCAGAGAGAAACAATCTATAAATATGCCTATGCACTCTCAGGGTTTTAGTACTTGACAGTTTTATTAAAAGCAACAAGTACACACAGTCAGCATTGTTTCTGTGATGTTACTTGCCCTTGTCTGTAAAATATCAGCAAATAAAATGAGACATTGGGGTTTCAATTTGCTAAATGTGAGAAGTTATAAAAACAATTGTCCTATACAACATATTTTGGAGGAAAATGTTCTAAAAGAAAAAGAAATTTGAAAAACTGGCATATTTAGARCCAATTGCCATAAAAGTTAATTTATTGTGAACCTTCAAGGTCATTCTATTTCTTGTTTTTGTCACCAACCTTTTTTTAGAAAAGGGATTTCTGCTTCCCACAATCTTTTTACTGCTTTCACACACCTTTTGTATTGCCAGATTTAACTTGGAAAAGGAGAGCCATACAATTATTAGAATTTATTTAGCTGACCTTTTTTTTTAACCAACTTTAGTGGTCTAAAAATAAGGTTTCTGGTTCAAACTGGTCATCAAGTTCCTCCTGTAGTCAGGGAAGGCATCTAGGGAAGAGCAGTGAGCTCSCAGGTCTGTGATAACTCTGCAGACTGGGTCACCCAGCCTCAGATTCAGTCTAGGTCAGGAGAGCCTGACCACTCTCTGACAGTGGAAAGTAAATGCCAGAATTCCYAGGAAACAAAACCCCACTCAAGGGAGAATTTCCACTGAATCTTCTACTGATGGATTGAGCACTGAGCCTAGCACACACTGAATGCTTTCTCCCCTCTTCAGAAGACAACTCTTGAGATGACTGATCCTCCTGCAGTGGTCACCATCCTCAACCAAAGCTTAAATGGTCCACTGCCTTTGCTGTTCTACAGAATTACTTTTTATGTGTCATTTTTTAAATAATTTTTTCATTTTCAAACAGAAATACAAGYCTCAAGCCTATGAATTAGGAAGAGGAGAGTCATCCATAATCTTCTAATTTTGGAAGTGAGAATAAACTATTGTGGGAATTAAAATGTTATTGTTTGGTTTTTTTGTTTTTGTTTGTTTGCTTTTGTTGTTTTTTTTAAATCAAGGTTACATTAAGTTCTTCTCTTTTAAGAAGTACATAGGAGCATAAAGAGGAAAAAAAATAAATGAAAAATAAAATTCCAAGACTTTGAGAAGAGAGAAATGAGGAGAAAAACTAACACTAAAAAGAAACAATTTTTTAAACTCTCCCTTCAGTAAAACTACTCTGAAAAATGKATGTGGGGAGATTGGTTGGAGTTCTGCTAAATTCATTAACCTTGAGAATGTCCACAGAAGTCACAGGATAGGCTACCCAGGACACTGAACTAGGCTTCAAGTCTTTCCCAGGGTAGAGCTTTTCCAGCACTTGCAGCACGATGTCAAYGCAAAGCTTTTCCCAAACTTCCTGGAACAGTTACAGGCAAATCACTGGAGACAGAAAAACTATCTGGGGCCTCAGCCAGCAGCATTCCTGTATGAATACTGGTATCTCAATTTGCTCTTTATTTTTCTTAATTGGCATTATGCAATTTCAAAGATTTACAGCCAGCTAGACTAGGAAAAACAAAATAAAGCAAGACTAGAGCTGAGTGACAGTAACCCTTTACCACATAGTGGACAAAATTTTCTACTGCAAACTTAATTTATTGCAAACTATTTTACAGCAAAGTCTCTCCCTCAGTCTTCTGAGATGTTACGAAAAGTCATCAACCCCCCAGATTATATCTCATCTGTGTTTTGTAGAATGAATGTTTTAATTCACYGGAGCAACAGAATAAACCACAATTGCATATGTTTTAGACTGAGGGTATGCTTCCTTAAAAATGTGTCCTATTTTAGCATGTAAATGCCAGCTTCTTAAAACAAGCAATCCATAGACTACATGATTATTACTCTATATTTTGTGTGTGCTGTCAAACCTTCCAATGGCATTTTAAAGAAGTACCTCAAAGTACTGCTGTTGTGAAACCTTTTGTAGATAATCTCTGTAATCAGGAACATCTGATTCTAAAAGAGGTTTTAAAAGGCACAGAGGGCAGTTTAGCATGTAATTGTCCTTGAGAGATAATGGGATTTGGGCATGTAACTCCCATTCCTACCTCACAAAATCTCCCCTAGAGAGAATCAAGAGCCTGTGGTTATGTGGGATCTACCAACAGGAGGGTTGCCTTGGGAGAACTTCTACCTTGAGATCAAATTTTGTATGAATGCATAAGGGCAAATGTGTGTAGATTTTGTGTGTAAATTGCTCATCATGGGAGCAAKTCCTTAACTACTTTCCTGCACTTTGTGTCCCTGATATTATCAGTCATAAGAAGKGGTTGAGGTTAGCAGAGTTAGAGAACTTTCCTTGGGCTCCTTACACATTAAAATATTAATCATYCTGTGTGTAATCTGTCCCCTGCTCCTGATGGTCCTTTACTGCAGTTCAGCTTTGGAAGACAGTGTTTCTAGCAATTACAGTCACAGCCAGACCTGGGGCTGATCCCTTTGCTGTCTCCTCCTCCTTGTGAGCTGTGCTGGAGAATGACTCTGCAGTTGGCTTGAGTGGCCACTCAGGCTGTTTCTTCCAAGGGACTGAACTGTGTTCCCATCCCTYGGCACCTTCAGCTCCTGGCACAGGGGCAGCAGTGGACTCATTCTTTTTGCTTGGAAACATATTCAAGCTTTAGGTTCTCTGCACTTCTCTACAGAGGATGCTTCCAAAGCTAGAGGGTTTTTTCAACTAAACTGAAATCTAGCYCAATATTTTTCTTGGAATTTGTTTGYTTTGTTTTTCTATCTTCTCATTTTCGGGRCTATGCCACCAGCTGTGTTCAGGTGTTCTAGAGCACTTCAACATTAAGATTTTAGAAAAATGGCCTTAGTTTTGTCTCAAAATGGCAATCTTTGCATAAACAACAGCAGTACTGCGAGAAAGATGCCAGATAAAAGGATTTAATCATGCTGTTTTTTTTTTTTTGTTTTGTTTTGTTTTGTTTTGTTTTGTCTTTGGGCTGCAGACGTGCCATACAGTCATGGGGAGCAGTAGTCCAGTGCATGAGGTACAAAATAAGAAAGTAGGTCTTGATAAACTCAACAACGCTTATTGAAATCTTAAATGAAAGAAAAAGTCTTGTAGGGACAACCTCTGCCCTCATTTAGAAACAATGATTCATTGTGATCTGTTACCAAATTTGGCCTTAAACACAGTCCATGTATTTTGACTGTATATGTCTGGTTTATGTTTTCTAACTGTGTGTGCTTGACAATAAGGGCAGAAAAGTCTTCCTCTTGAATTTGGTAGAAGTGTTGGCTCTGACCTCTTTTAGAAAAAAACCAGACCAGTAAAAGATGATTGTTTTCTGTCTTGAATTCTGTTATTATTCCTAACTCAAATTGTAATTCTTAATTTCCCTGATGTAATTGGWCTGCATGCACAATTATTTTTTTGGAGGGAGAAAGCTCACAAGGTCCACAAATCAATTAGTCTTCTGTGAATGCTGAGGGAAATGTAAATCTAGAGAAGTCAATACACCCTGCCACTCAATACTCATTTTTTTTAAGACTTGCTTGCCTCCAAACCTTCTCAAATGCATATCACAATAGGAAGCTTGGTTGTGAAATTAAAATAGATGGAAGTGACAGGATAAAGAATGAAACTGGAAAAAAGCTGTAATATATGCAAAAGCTGTAAAAATATGAACAGGGAACTGTGAGTGAGGGAAGGAGTTGAAGGAGGCACAGAACAATTCTTGCTTTTAAAGTGGAAATYTTTTCACTGTTCTCAAACTTGCCTGCTTACTGAAGGGAGACCCCAAAACAGAGGGCAAACACTGAAGATTGTTGATGAAAAAAATCAGGGACRATTGGGAGCTGGACCTGCTGTGGGATCACTTCACTGTCCTGGCTGTTCCAGCCTGCAGCAGTTGGATGTGAGCCTCTCTCTGCGCCAAGATTGCTGCAAACAGCTGGAGGGACACCCATCCCCCCTCCTCTCCTCTGCCAACAGAACAGTCAGCTTTAAATTCATTAAATGTGGGTGAGAGAGCAAAAAAAGCTTTCCCTGTTTCTAGGCTGACATGCAGATGTCTGAACTAGGAGGTTTTTTTTACATTTTGAGCAGAAAAATGTAGTGACTGATAAAGAATATTCTGGGAATTAGGAGTTTTGCTTCGAGTGTCTCCTCCAGTGTGGAGGTTTGCAGATGCATGAAACTCTGAAGTRGTAGATTAGAAATATTGTAGAAGAGAGGGTTTTGTGGAATAAGAGCTAGAGGATGAAGTGAGCATTACCTATTTCAAACAAAAATGTGATATGGTGGCATTTCTGAAGGCTGAGAGAAATATTATCTGGTGGTTCCTTCAGCTGAGGCTTAGTGATGGAAAATCCCCATCTTGGAATGCATAGTGGAGAATAAAAATAGTTGCTGTGCTTTAAATCACCACTGATCACATTAACACCATAAATTCCAATGCCAATGCCATGCAGATCCATGGGTGAGTGATTAATAAAAAAAAACCCCAAACCAACTCAATTATTTTCTCTTTTTTTGTTTTAATGACTCATCTATATGCTTAACACAATGCTCTGGGTGAACATTTACTTCTTTCCTTAATTAATTTATAATAGGATTTTTTTTTAATTTTTAAGTTCCAAAGCATATTCTAAATGGATTTAAACTCYTATGAAGCCATTAGAAAGCATGTGACATTTGAAAACCCAATTGTTAAATTAAGGATCAAGGTCAAAGCAGAACATATACTTATTACATGCCTTATTATTAAARTTACATTTACTATGAGAATATTAGTAATTATACGGACATATCTTCTATGAAGTTCTACAAAACCTATTCAGGAGTTCAGTTTTGGTCTTCCTTGTCAAAGCAGTCCTAAATTCACTTGTTCCTAAGTCAGAAAGAAAATTGGATGACACAGACAATGCCATTGAATAATGTTTCACGTAGGCTCTTTATCACTAATATTTCCCTGGTGGGAAGTTTCCTGTGGAGCTGTAACACATCTTGTAGAAAGACATGCTGCCTTAAYGTCAAGATAAGCAGTGGAGCAAAAAAATTAGGGGCAGTACCTTGACTTTGAGAAGCTTCATTTCACTTTTACACTCTCCTGCTTGGTACCACCAGGGYGTTCTGGTGCTTGGTGTGTTCAGGCTGCCCAAAGACCTGAGTCAGGAAGGTTCCTTGGGAACAAACCTCCCAGTGGCACCTGTGATCTCAGTCAGGGTTTAAAATAAGAACTGCACAGGACAAAAGCCAGTGTAGAAACCCACAAGCCAAGGAGGCTTGCACTTAAAGCACTTAAAAAATGAGTAATACTCCCTAGTGGGTAAGGTCCCCAAGCAAGCACAGGCAAGAGACACTGGCATGAGCAGAGSGTTTTGCAGGGTATACTTTTCATTTAAGCCTTTTGGCACATTTTGCACTATTTTTTGTTGTTATCTTTTTGTTGTTATATTCTTTCTTCCCTTTTTCTGGTGGAAACATTTAGTATCATTTCCCAAGTGAGCTCTTTCCCTTGTTATTACTTCAACTTACAAATATGAAGTGAATGTTGCTCAAATCCTTGTATGTACTGAGTTACACTGAACTTCTAGAGAATCTTGGTATGTGTGGGAGGAGATAATTCCATTGTTTGGAGGAGAAAGTATTTTGGTAGCATAAGAGTCAGAGTTGATTCTTTGGCACAACTTAAAGCTAGTGTCAGATGCAGGTCAAGACACATAAGGTTTTCTTAAATTATACTAATTTTACATTTCTATTTTATCCTTTGTGCTTTTACCACAAACTTAGAGTAGCTTGCAGCAGTTCTAACYCTGAGATACCTATGCCTTCCTTCTCCTGCAGTGTTTTTTTTTCCTGCCTGCATCCAGTTGTTATCCACAGTCAGCTTTGCTCACTCGTGCAGTTACTCACGCTTTGGGCACTTTCATTTCTGGACATTGTAGATATGTTTTCTACAAACACAACCCCTCACTCCAACCTAAAACTACCACATCAACAGAAATTTCGAAAAGGCAAGTTGCTTGCTGGATCATACCTATTCTGACATGAAAATAAAGYGCATGGAAATATTTCTTTCTCTTAAGATCCCTGAATGTATATTGCATCCAGTATGAGCTCTGTTTTCCTTTGTTTACATGCATAAGACTCCATATGCCCTCTCGCTTTCAGCACAAAATCACATTTTTATAAAAATAATTTTTCAATACTTCTTCCTCAGACATTTGATATTTGACTTAAATGGGACTCTGAAATTWTCTSAGTCATATCCTGCAGCAAAATGTGYCAYAAAATACYATATCATCTATATCATGTCTCCTACAAYTGCTCTTTAAATCTAGGATGGGGATGCTGGGTGCTCATCCCACTGCTATCTATTCTCTGCCATTTTGGAATATGCTCAGTTACATCYCAGGTTTGCTCCCTTTCAAGCCAAAACAAGAAAGGTCAGAAAGGGAACACTAGAATACCTGTTCCTCTTGTGTCAGCTTTGCTGATGTGGGACTCAGGTAACTGCAGAGCTCTACCAGAGAGCTTCAGGAGACTTTCTTCTTAAAGATGGAAGAAAAATTCCTGCCTTATTCCAGGTGCTAAAAAACCCTAGAAATTTAACAAAATATGATAGGAACAGTTGAGCCAGGAACAGAGAGGAAAAAATTGCAGATTTTGCATGTCTCTTGGATCTCTTGAAGCAGGTAACCAAGACTGAAACTATGCAGATGTGAATCACTGGTTTGATGGCATGAAAAAGTGCCAATCTAGGAAATGTAGTTTCATTTGCTGCTGCAAGAGTCTTTGTTGTTCAAACAAGCATGTGTGTAATGGAGACTTCAGTGCTATTGCTGGCATTTAAACTGACTGGATTTATTTTCTGACAGCCTTTAAYAAGGTGTGATTATTAGTTTGATCAGTAAGCAAGGCTATAAATGTTAAAAATATTTTCCAAATAAARATTCTGGTTTTGGTCATAATATTTTTTTACGTGACCTGGAGCAACACATTGGGGAAGTTGCATTCAGTCATCTCATGCTGAATTGCAGTGAGTGATCTTCTGAGCAGATCACTCACACTGCTAGTCCCATAAAATACTGAGCATATTATAGACATGCTATACCAAAMAAAGGATGGAAAAATCAATGTATTTTTGAATCCTGTTTTGTACTTGCACTTTGGAAAGTTATTATTACTTCTTTCCCCTGTCTTATTCAGTCTCACTTGGACATTCATGTTCTTTTCCACACACAACAGTTTTTTAGGGTATTCATAACTTCATACTTATATCACAGAGAAGCACTGACCTTTCTTTTAACAGAAATTTGTTCCCTAAATGTTAGTTCCTTATGTTTGTACTGTATATCTCACAAGTTTGAAATTTTATATATGTGTATATATATGAAATGATGAATGTTTTTATCCAGCTTTTCCACTGAGAGGATAACCTTGAAGACTCTGTTTCTGTGTTTACTCTTTAAACCATATTTCCTTCCTGGGGAAATTTTTCTGTGGGCAGATTATTGCTAAAATGTCTGTCTTAGTGCTTACCCTAACTCATTTGTGTATCAATCTGCAAACATGCAAGTTATTACCTACAATATAATTTTGACAGGCTGACATGATGCTAGTCCTGGATTGAATCTGTTCCTAGACCAACTGTAAGTTGTTTTGGCAGTTAGAAGAATGTTTGTATTCAGATAAGTTAGTGACTGGTAGGAGTTTGGAGATCTCTTAAACTGGCCAGAATTCTCTGCACATCAGATACAAGAAAGATCATCAGGGAAAGATCATCAGTGGAGTACTGCATACAAGTCAGTTATTTATCTTACCTGAAAATTAATGAGTTGTATGATGGGAAGGTACCATCAGAAACTTCTGATCTCATCCTGTAACAGTCCTCAGCAGAATCAAAGTCACAGCTTTACTAAGAATATGTCCTATTGTCATGGTAAAAGGCAAACTTTGACCCCAGAACTGAAAATCAGCATCAAAAAGTCTACTTTTACCCAATAATGTGTTCCATGGAACTCCCTTCTTAGCAGTGTGGCTTCCCAAATTYCAAGGGGTAGATGCCTTTACCTCAGCCTTTATCAGGACTATATTTTCATTTACAAAGGGCAATCTGTTTCCAATTTTTGGCATTACTTTTTGCCCTTCATCATACCCCTCTTTTTGACTAAATGTTCCATGATTTTACATGGCCTTTACAGAGCCACAGCAAAGGAACATTTAAATTTAAATAGTTTTGGAGAGCAGGTTGGMTTTCTATCCATCTGCTTCTTCCCACTGGGCTCACTGTGCTGCCTTCTTGCCTGAGGGGGTCTGCTGTTAGACCTCTGGCAGAATCAGCTTTCCAGAGCTGAGTTTCCTGTGGAAACTTGACTTCCCTGAGGGAACAGGGAGGGAGCAATACAAAGCAGGGAAACCATGTTATTGTCTGATGAAGCAACTCAGAAGAATGACAWGTGCTGCTTGTAGGGTACTTGGTCAGCTTGGGTTTGCCCTGTTGATGGCTGTGTACCCTCCACATCCTGCAGCAAACTGTCCTGCCCTCCCAGGTGCTGGCACAGTAACTCCTGGCACAGGGAAAGTGCTCCTGGCACGTGTGTGTGTGGTAACAGGGCAGCAGCCCCCTTTCAGAGAGACACTGTGCCCTTGCAGAGACAGAGCAGCCCCAGGAGWGAAAGGTTCCCCCACAGCAGGGATCTCTTCTGCCCTGACACCTCCTCCTCTTTCTCCCACCTCATTGGGTTTGCTCATAGGTACTGGAAATTTTGTTTTTGCTTAGTTAGGTGCTGATGCTTCAAGACATTGTCAAGACCAGTAAGACTTTACATCTCCTTCCTTAATTTATCCTGTAACTYCCCTTGAGGAGTAAAGTCAGATTTTAATCAGAAGATTCAATTTGCAGTCTTACTATTGGARGTTGGTCAGGGCTCAAGGACTTCTGAAGCCAAGCATGGGAACCTGGGGATATAGTGAAAAGATTGCTTGAGAATTTCTTTGTTTCTCTTTGCATTATTACAAATACCTTGTCATAATCTGTGCTGCTTGGGTTGCTTTTATTGTGTTTGTTACTGTTTATTACTTGTTCTTTAAATATAAAAAATGAGCAAGTTTTGTAGGACTTGTCACATTTTATTCAGCCGTGATGGCAGTTTGGGTCAATTCAAGAGGTAATTCAAGAGGTGAAAACACATGAAGAGAAATAAAAGCTTTTCTTGAGAATTATTCTGAAGGAGAGGTGGTCTTTACTATTTTAACTTTTCTTCATAAYAAAGCATCTTTCTAGACAGTTCGTTAAACTAGAAAATATCCTAAGTGGTCAATCTTTCTATCCTTTCAGGTATGTGATACATTCCTAATGACAGCTTCATTTTTGCTTTTGGTGACAGAAAAAGCAGGCTGCCAAAATGGTAAAGACTGAAATCACACAGACCTACRTATTTACACAGCAGTTGTTTTTTCTGAACGTTATTCCCCTGTGTTGTTGGTACAAACTCATATGCTGAACAGGTTGACTTATTCAACTCTGTATGTACTGCAGGTGATTCTAATAAAACCACACACCTAAGGCAATTCAGAGATAGCTACACAAACTTTAATGAACTGCTGTGGCTAATTACCAGTTTCTGGTGCCCAYTTCTCAGCCTCCCCTTCTCTGGGGTGTTACTTTCTTCACCTAAGCAAGATAACTTCAACATGTACACTGAAGTGACAACCACACCAGCAGCCACTTTCAAATGTAGGAGGTTTAACATAYGAGCCTTTAAAGAATCATGATCCCCATCAATAAAAAACCCAYGAAATCCCAATGCTTCATGGAGGAATGGATTTGTTCCTAAAGTAAAGTATACAGAAATCCATCTAACTATGAGCTTCACAAGTTCTTCACTCAGCAAAACTATGAAGGCAGGCAAAATTCAGTGCCTGTTTTCTTTGGCTAATTATGAGACACCAAAAAACTGCACCCCAAAAGCCATGTACAAACAAAAAAAAGACATTTTTGACATAGTGCATTCTAAATATGCAAAAACCACACTAATGACCCCAAACAATATTAAACAAGAGAGTCATGTCAGGGGCAATTCTGTTCCTAAAGGAATTATTATAAAATATAGTTGTCAGAGGAGGTGACATAGGTGTTCCAGTGTAGTGCTGGCTTAGTATCTATGACTCCTGTAGTCTGAACCTCCACAAATGGGTGGTTCCTCTGCACCTTTGATTTGCAGGCTGTGCAAAACCTTGACATGACCCCAGGGCCAGAGGAGAACCACCTGCCCGTGCTACCCCTCTTTAAACAAGGAGCACAAGTGAAGCTGAATTAGATAAATGGACTTTATCTCATGTCCCTGAAATGTTGGTCACCAGCTGGAAAACCAGACAGAAGTTTTGGGTGATGCATGCCTGTCAGCTGTGAACTGTATCATCAGATGAACTGCTGTTAATTATCTAAATTACACAAATATCTGTAAACAGCTATCAGATGATTGTAGAAATCACTTATTGAGCAAGGAAAGATTCTAACTAATGGCTTTCATGTGAAAGGTTACAGCCAAAAGAATGGTTGTCCTACAGGATGCTGATTCTGTGTTTATCTTTTCCCCTTCTTATTGATGGGTAGRATTCCTGGAAGGCTTAAATWTTTTAGGAATTTTAAGAGAGCTGTTTTTTTTCCAGCATCCTATTTTGTTTCCTTTTCAAAATTACAGCAGTTGTAACAGTGACTTATCTTTCTTGCAGTTTTTGAGAGACAGTTCTTGCATTATCACCACAGCTGTTGACTCCCTTGCTTTTATATCTAAAAAAGAAAAAAAGGAGAAGAACTGATTTTCTTTCTTTTACTGACCAATAGTTTCTTTGTCTACCAGGCATGGAATACTTTGAAAATTAAAACAACAATATACCCTTTTATAGAAATCCATATGTTAATTAAGGAACTGCTGTTCATATAATTTAAAATCACAAAGAAATTTCTCCATCAGTGAAATTAATCTTAGGTATATGGTCAGGAAACTAATCAATGTTTAATGGTTTTCTAGCCAGCAAATTTGCGAGAACACATTTAAATATACAAACAAAATATTTTCCCTGTAAGTGAAGAGCTAGTTTTCTAACTTTTATTCTGGAATGCATCTTTTTACTCTGTTATATCTCGCCTGTTCAAAACCAGAGGATTATAATGTTAATTCAAGACAAGCTGTAGTAATTCARATGCACAGTCACAATGCTCAGTGGGCTAAACAAAGAATTATTGATGTTCACCCTCTAAACAGTCCAAAAATAAACCAAGACTTTTTGAAGTTACTCATAAACAGCTTCCATTAGGGCTTTAGTGGACATGAACTCCCAAATATTTTAAGTTCCAAATATGTGAAAATGAGTCCAAGATTGACTATGAATGATGAATTTTGACTTAGATATGATTGAACTTGAAAGAAAGCATCTGYTAATGTTTAGTGTTGTTATTGCTATTTCCATCAATAGCAAATAATCCAAATTTGAATACACAGAATTATTGTTTTTCAAAGAAAGAAGAAGGGAAGATAGGAAGTGTGAACACAGAAAACTGGTCCCTCAAATCCAGAATTCTAACTGGTAAAATCCTGGTTTAACACAGTATCATATACCAGGGCTCATTTGAAATGAATAGTGTAAATCTGACTAGAAATAATTGTACATTTAAAAAGTGTTATTGTCTAGATCTTTGGAAATATGATGAGATAAATTGTTTTTTTAGTGATGYGAGACTAGAAGTGGAGTGTTACTCCAACACCACTGCAAAATGCTGCCAGCACTGTGGATGTGTGTGTGCAAGACAAGCATCATGTCTCACTGGCCTCATGGACCAATGCTGAGCTGTTTCTTAAGACTTTTATTGTGACACACACATGACAGCAGCACACAGTGCTTTTGTACACACAAATCCTAACATCCTCAGGCAGATTTATTTCCAAAGGTCCTGTAAACGAACAATGAAAAGCTAAACTTCAGACACCCTTTTCCATGCTGTTTTGTTTTTTGTTTCTTTCATCACACACACTGCTCCAGCACAGCTATCAGCTGTCTGTGTGGCTTGTCTGTGCCAGTGCTCATGGGTGTAGGACTGTCATTACTCACTGAAAGGGAATTGCCATTTCAGGCAGTGGCACCAGAGTGACAGCATGGGGAGCAAATCTGCAACTGCTGCAGGTGGCATTGGAGCCAGCATGAGTGAGGAGACAGACTTTGCCTCTGAGATGAAATCTCCTGAAAAGAGAGTGTCTGTCCTTCAGCACATTTCTGGTATGCTTTTCTACTTATCTTGTTTGCAGAAAATACTCTATCATACCGTTACTTTTTGAAAAACAAGAAAAAAAAGGATTGCAGATTGTGTGATTAAGAATCACTACAAAAAACTGTCACAAAACACAAGGAATTAAGGTTTAGGTATAAAATGATAGAATTTTGAGAGCCTAAACTCAGGGGACCCCTCTCTCTTCTTTATGATGACAGTGGATTTAGTCTTGATCAGGGGTGATGAAACTCACTATCCATTCTTAGGGAAGAAACAGTTTGGAAGATACAGTACTGAGTAATACTGTTTATATATTTGAACGTWATKTTTYMAAAATCTATACTCAAGAAGTCCTTTTYAGGTTAAAAGTGATGTGCCCATAACACAGGTCAGATTGARGATTTAACATGCAAACCTCCTCCTGTCAGTACTTCACAGTAATACCTAYCAAAATCTTCAGTTTGCACTGYRCYTAATGWGTTTRTACAAGGGGAWAGAATAAGAAGTATAAAACCAATAGAAAACTCCAACCTGTTTTTGCAGATTGTCATACTGTTCTTCTRCTAACCTGGTTCATGTACAATTTATTGCATTCTTTTGCACTGTAAAAGCAAAGGGTAGAACACATGTTTTTGCAAATGGGATGCTTTCTTCTTTCTTATTTCCTCCTTT
This sequence comes from Alauda arvensis, assembly GCA_902810485.1. Taxonomy (NCBI): domain Eukaryota; kingdom Metazoa; phylum Chordata; class Aves; order Passeriformes; family Alaudidae; genus Alauda; species Alauda arvensis. The sequence goes on from CADDXX010000632.1 coordinate 79,429, forward strand.
GTCTCCCATCTTCACTCCAAACAATACTGGGATCTCAAATCACATTTATTCACTTTAAATCATGACCAAATCTGAAAGGAGTTGAGGGGATGRTGTAGGGAGAAGATCTGTTACCCAAAGAAATTTTCTTTGCTGAATATCAAAAGCCTGCAGCAAGCAATGCAGGAGAGCTTTGAAAGAACAAGTCAGAGCAATCCTTTTAAATAGAAAGTTTGAGGCASTGCTATCATGTTCTTAGAGAAACCAAAATGGTGCTTTCTGTCTGAAAGGTATGCCTCAAAGTGGTACTGGAAAGCAAGAGGTGTGAAAAACAAAACCTCGAGGGTTCAAAGCTAGAGAGACAACTATGATCCAGTAACTTGGTTATTTTTACAGGGCAGCTCTCAAGGATTTTCTCCCTCAGATCCAGTTTGTATTACGGATTGATTTCTGTTCTGGCCATTAAAATGAATGGACGGTGGAATTTAGCAGGAACACAATCAGGCCAGGCTGAGTACATATAAATATCCTCCTACCTCACCCACTCTGAATAGCATTGAGTGCTGTGTTAACAAACCTCTTCAGCTTCCTCTAATCCAAAGGGAATTTCATGTYGGTAAAAGCTCGGTGTATTTATTAGGGCTGTTCATTTTGCATTTGAGGAAAGAATTTCACAGCTATATTTCTAAAGATTTCGAGCTGACTAAACAATGGCAGCCACTGTTGACATCAGGAAGCACTGGCAGCAGACATTTAGCAACCAGAGCTATATATTATGTATGCTGTGTAAACCTTCACTCTCTTGCTAAACAGCACTTAAAAATGCCATCAGTGTTGTACCATATATTTCTCACAGAGCTCTATTGTATGCACAAATGCCTTCAGCAGCTTGCACTGCCATTCCTGGAACGGTCCTGGACAAGACAAACTTTTAGAAGAACACTTTATCAGTGACCAGATCTAGCAAGCTTAGTAACAATAATTCAAGAGAGGCAAGAGTTAATGCAGAAGGAATGGCACATTTCCTGAAAGGCTTCTGCCTTCTGCTATGGACTATTTCACACAGACCTCCCACAGAGTCAGCTTTCTAAAACTGTGGGTTTCTTTTTATTCTTAATTTAGAACCCACAGAACACTGAAAAATCAGATAAAGTATCCTCTCTCATTTTTTTCTCTGTCATTGCACTATGAGCCCATTCTGAATTTGGTCCCTTCTTGCAAACTCCTTTAAAAAAGCTTGCTGTTTTAAAGACCTAATGTCTTTACCAGCTGCTGCTGTTAAAAGAGCAATTAAGAACTTCCTCCTGCAGTCTTTTCTCCAAGCAGKGAAAACCATGATGATTTCTGAGAASCTTAATCCAGGGGAAATACCTGCCAGGAAAAGTTAGGTAGCAGTAGAGGGGGAGYGGGGGGAAATCACTCTGGAGGGAGCTGGAATAAAAACTCAGACACAAGGATTGAATCATTAATTCTTGATTCGTTCACTGAATCTGAAGAGACAACTTAGATAAGCTTTAAGATGGATAAATGGGACTATATTTCATTTATTTAAAATATTTTTCAATTTCTCAGTGGAATAATTCCATGTTCCTGAAGAAGAACCACATAAGGAATCACATCATTTTACTGCTGGGTGAAACATTAATGATACGTGTTTCAAATGTTGTTTCTAGCATTTAAAAGAAAATGGTCTACATTAAAATTTCCACATCTGAATTCTGAAGACACTTTCTGTAGTGTCATGAACATATCCTAMAAAAGAACACATCTTTACCTTAGGACTGAAAGGAGTACAACATAGAGAATGAAAAGAGTCCTAGTAGGAACTAATCACAACCATGCTTTGGTCTAGTATCACTAGGATAAGAGAAATCCTCTAGGCTGGTATCATTCATCACTCAGTCCAAGCTCCTATGCTACAGGTCTTTTACTCTATCTCCCCATTTCAAAATGAAGCTTCAGTTTTTGTGAAGCAAATGGTAGAGGAGTAACTGAAGATGCAAAACAYTTTCTTGGGCAGCAACAAGTTACCCCAGATTATCTGAGCTGACTGAATCTTCACTTGAAGCCTTTTTGCAACAATAGAAAAGTGAAGATTAAAAGTAGGACTGTATTGTTTAACTGACCTTTACTTTGGCTACCAAACAGCAAAAGCCAATAGGGAGGGAAAATTGATATGGATGTGATTTAATAATTTCCCTGTCCCCGTATTTTTCACTTTCTGGAACAAGAACTCTTGTCAAACACAACTTTCACTCTGCCATCTACAAGAACAAGCAAATGTGACTGCRTATCTGAGAGGACTTTCATTCCACTGTGATCATGAGCTTCTATGTCCTTTGTTTCCATGTCATRCAATGTGCTGTGACAGGTTGTCTGAGTATATCCAATTCAGAMAGAAAATGAAGGGTCAGATTTACCAGTGTGCTAGAAGAAATCTAGTATTCAAGAGAAGCAGCACATGTCAAGTGCATGGTTGTGACTGCCATACTGATGCCTGTGGAAAGCTGAAATAGTACACAAAATTCAGTGGTGCCAATATCTACTTACTGAAAAGCATGCAGGGTGTGTAAGATGGTCTGTTATATTACAGAATTCAGGAGAATGGAGCAGGAGAAAAGAGAAGACACATGGCAGATATTAAAARCCAACAAGCTTTGTGTTATCAGCCWAACTGCAATCACAGAGTATATAAAAATGAACATTATTGAGGGTGCTTCAGAAGGAGGGATAGATAAATTATGAACCCTTTGGAGTATCTAGAGAACTTGTAAAAACAGCTTAAAAGGTAGGCTGGAAAGAGGGAGGAATGCATACATAATCATCAGGGAATTATACAGCCTCCTGGCAAAAACCTCTTTCCTGGTTGGAAAATATCACAGAATTCAAGTAGAAATAAAATAAACTCTATCAAACAGCAGTTTAACTTAACAACAACAACAAAGACAAAATCTAAGCTACTAGAGAGGATGTGAGCTGCTCCAGCCAGTGAAAATTACAGAACTACATGGTATCCATAGAAAAATACTACAATGACACTATTTTTAATACATAAGAAAATTATTTTCAAGTCATATTACCAGATCTGYAGTTGGGTGAAAGTTATGGTCCCATATTTTGAAAAAAATATCTATCATTAGGCTTACAAACATATTCTTTAAAGGGAATAAAAACTATAATGAGAAGGGTGTCATAATGAGAACAGTGACAAGAGTTGCAGGCCATGAAAAAAAGGAAAAGAGAAAAATAATTTAAAAATAAAAAGAAAAGAAAGCTAAACTGTATGAGTTAATGAGCCACATCTAGGACATAGGAGAAGATGAAGCCTGCTCATGGAGGTGAGAATTGCATTCAAACAAGGAAAAATACTCCCTGTTAC
>CADDXX010000632.1:82846-93520 GCA_902810485.1 Alauda arvensis
AAAGAAAAAGAAAAAGAAAAAGAAAAAGAAAAAGAAAAAGAAAAAGAAAAAGAAAAAGAAAAAGAAAAAGAAAAAGAAAAAGAAAAAGAAAAAGAGAAAAAGCTTTGGAAATCCTTGCTTTATGACGAGTGCTGCCTGAAAAACTTAATGCATGATTTCACAGTAATTGCTAAACCACTGAGTACCTTAATTTACACAAACACAGTGCTCATGTAGATACATAAAGACAGGAGATGTACAACTATATGGAAAAACTGAAAATGTATTTCAAAAGGAGGTCACTATGACTTTCATCCGAGTGTAGGATTTAGCTGCAAGACTGTTTGAGTAAAGAAAATGGTATTAGAATTCAATTAAACATCAAGAGAATAATCAGTGTCATTATATAATTTTAGGAAGCATTTGCCAATGATTTAAAAGAGGCAGGAGAGAAGTCCTCTCTCACCACTCCTGCCCCTACAGGAARGCTTTATTCMTTGYTCCTGAGGACCTCTGCCTCYGGATGTGAAGGTGTTTTGGTTGGGGTTGTGAAATATAAGTAATCCAGGCTCCTCTGGGTTTTAGCCTTTTCATTCTGCTTTGCCTCTTTAAAGAAAAAATATCTTCAATTCAAAGTAAAGATGTTGACTCCTTTCTGATAAAAATAGATTTTTATTCCTACAGTGCACAAACAGCCTTTGCTAACTGATCCACCGGCAGTTCCAGGAATTTGTTGGGTCCCTACACCTGGAAGACTTCGTAGGATTTAGGATTAAGATCATAGGAACTTGTTTAACTGTGTGAAGATTATTCATCTTAACTTGGTTCCTGCCATAGTCACTAGGGAGATGTAGTGACTTTGGAGGGTCACCACAGAAATGACATAAATCATTCTTTCCCATGTATAACTTTCTCCATTGAGTAGAGATGACAGGTTTACACTCCAAGCTGAACTTTGAGATGGCCTGGCATGTTAGCTGACARGAAAAAAGGGAGCAAAACTATAATAATTTGCAGTTGCAGACTGAATAATAGATATCATTTTTACATTGGAATGATCCACCATCTCTGACTTGGATGGTGATATTAGCCAGGTTCCTTCCAAGCTAATAGAACTTACTCCAACTACTGAGTTTTAAACAAGACTTATAGTAATGCCATCCCTTTTTTCACATTGCCAACAGAAACGTTTCCAGTACTTCCAGTGATTTAACTGGTGGTGGTGAACATCATCTACTTTTAGAACCTTCCACTTCAAAATGCCAGAATCTCTTATGCAAATGCTAAATCCCATTTTTCCTTAGGTCCTTTTTTATTGTTGAATTTTTTATAATGCTCTTTTGTGGTTTCACTGGKTTTGGTTTTTGGTTTAGTTTGAACTCTTCTCTTTTTAGGCCATATTGCAATTAACACTGTGGTGATAATCYTTCACTGCAAGTACATGAAGGCAAGAAAGTATTTTCTTTCCTTGCAAAGCAAGGAAATTCATACTCAGTTTTTACAATCTCAGCCTGTGTTTATACTCCAAAAATTACACTGTTTCCTCCTTCCCCCTAGAAAGCTTCCCCCCCTCAGATCTAGTTTATATTACCAGATTCATTTTCGTGGAAATTGGGAAGCCATTGGATTCAAGTTGTAAAATATATATGATGGAAAGAAGTTCTGTGCTAAACCATGACCACATTGTTAATATATTTCTTGATAACTTGTCTCTATGAACCACAGTTACTATAAACGCAATGAAAAAAAATAATAAGAAAATAACAAGAATTTTTGTTTTGAAATGAGAAATATATCATCCWTTCTGAAAGAATTTGCCATGCTATTTTGTTCATGGAGGCATGAATGCAAATCAACATGCCATAGAGTGGTGCCTCCAGCAATACCTAACTGTGGGACTCTGGTCCCACTTTTTTTCATCTGCTGGAGATTGGAGCCCCACACCTGTTAATCTGGCACAAGGTCATGCAGACATTTGCTTTCACTACTCATTTGCCCACAACTGCAAGATTTCAGACTCAGGGTTCCAGTAAATCACTGTCCAAGCAGCTGGACTCTCTGCACTCTGTTTCTCACTAGATTAATGTCTTAGGCACATGTATTCATTATATTTGCTCCTATTTCTCTAACTCTCCTTCCTCTTCTGTCAGTGTCACCATTAAGTTCTGTCTCTCTGTAACCTCTATCTATCATCTCTATAGCTCTRTACCTCTTAGCAATATCACCTGTATCTAGAGCTGTAGGTATCCAGTGGATCATTACAGGCAGTTTGTAGTCACCTGCTGTCTGCAATGACTTGTGGGATCCCTGCAGTGCTGATTTGGAACCTCTGTAAGTAGCACTGCCATTACTCAGTAGGGATTTTGTACAGTACAAGAACCTATAGACTGGCTGAACCAAAGTGTTACAAGAGAGTTTTAAATAGAGTGCAGTCAGTGGGTGCCTGTGGCCTCATTTATTTTTAAAAGACTGTATTGATGTATCTCCTCCCCAGAATTCAAATGGAAATCTGGGAGAAGATCCCTTGAAAGACAAGCCAGAGAATGARGGAGACCCTCTTTACCCCCTACATTAACATTTCAACCTTGCCTCGAGTGCTTAGTACTGAGTTTGAGAACAAGGGAAATGGTGTCCTGAGGCTTCAAGGCACTTCTTCGCCTTTGTTCAGACTTAGGCCATCCTGACTATATAGATTAGTGTGCTTCAGCACCAAAGGCTCCCTCAGGTCCTAAGCAGGTAATAACTTCTCTTCACATCATCAYTGTCTCAGCTCAGCAGTCATATTGCTGACTGACCTTTGGTGTCTCCGAGTCAGGAGACCAAGCTAAAAAAGMCATCTGTGCTTACCTCTAAGTGCCTCCCTATTCATCATGGCTAACTGTGGGYTAATGAGCCCTCCAATCTGATGTGTGGTGGCCAACAAACAATGGATAGTGGATTATGAGAGCAAGATTAATAATGTACAACTTGTAATGGATAGAAATAATTGTCTTTTTTTTTTTGCAAGTCTGTGTGCAGTATTCATAAACCAGCAGCAGAAAAAATCTGAGTGATTTGCAGCATTCAAAAAAGTAAAACTCACAGGAAATTGATAATGGATAAAGTTTCCAATCCAACTCCACATAATGACTTGGCAATTCAAGCCTGCAAAGTTTTGGATTCTAAATGTTTGTAGTTTTCAGTGGGAGTTTTTCCCTGAAGGCAGCAGTTCTCTGAGCTGATTAAAAAAGTACTGAGGCAGTCAGTTGTCTAGATGGGAACCAARTACACTGACTTCTATTGAGGAGAGATTTATCTGTTGTAAGACCTTCTGAAACTCAGGGAGGGTGGGGAAGTCACTTATGGATGTTCCAGCAACATCTGTGAGTCCCAGATGTGAGGGAGGTGCAAGATACACCTTAGTAGATTTGCTCTTAAATATGAATGATCCCAATGTTTTGGTTCTAGTGGAAGTTTGCAGTCCTTAGAATTCTCAGATTGGTAAACCAAAGAAATGAGATGGAACTGAGTTGAATTAAAAATTTCATGAGTGTACTGCAGTCACACAGGGCAGGTCTAAGGCAGGAACATGCACAGGAGGAGTGGTAGATCAGGCATCAGCATAACCAGCCTTGTGCTGACTTCTCTGCACTGCTAACACCAAGCAGCAGCCTGAGATTAGAGCATTTTACAGGAATCAACTGGACTCATTACTAAAGAGCTCTAACAGTGTGTTCAACTCCACGTTAGAGAATGACAGCTGTGTCTGATCAGGATCTACAAGCTTTGGCCCTGTCTKGTAGTTGGGTGCTCATTTTGGCAAACACACACACTGAGAGGAAACAAGGAGCTAAAAATATCAGTGGTTAGRGCAATCACTTATATTGTGGTGTTCTCAAACTGAGCACCTTTCTTTAATAGAATACAACACAGAAGAAATTGGAAAGCTGGTTGTCTTTGTATAATTTTACAATCTCTGAGAAAATGAAATACAACTTGATACTATATGATATAACAAATATAGCTTTCTTCATTTTTGAATTGAATTCTCCAGCTAAGTGACTAGAAGWGCAGAGATTCTGTAGATTTCTATGGTTTTGTGTCTACATGTCTGTCATCTGATTTATGAAATGTAAATGTGACTTCAGCTTTTTGCTCATRTTGCATAAATGAGCAAGTTTTGGCTTGCCCATTAACTATGAAGAGGCACCAGACCACAGATTTGATGAAACACATTCCCTTTTTTTTCAATTTGCCCTCAAGATATTTCAAGCCATTTCAAAGTTGAATAAAATAGCAGACACTAACCCAGTGTTTTATTTTCCTTTTTATTTTCTTTTTAACTGGCTTTGATGAAATTTTCTTCATATTTAGGATTACCTGGATTATAACACTGCACTCAGCTCTGAATGTAGGATTGGATGAAAATATTTGTTGAAAAGACAGCACACTTTCCAGTAGGAAGTGATAACCTGGATGACTAACAGACATCTGGGTGATTATCAGTCCACTTGAGATTTAATTTTAGTGTGCTGACATTTCTTGGTGAGTCAGTGTCAAGGGAAATAGAAGAATGAAACTCTTTCAGTTCTCATCCATTTTATTTTTTACTTTACACCCAGTAAAGTAAAGTAAAGTAAAGTAAAGTAAAGTAAAGTAAAAGGGTAGAAGATGCTATATACAGCAGAATCTAAGAATTAATTTATCATATGGAAAAACTGTATATCTTTCCTCTTAATGGGTTATTTCTTCATGTAGTGTAGCATAGGAGAGTGTTTTTTATTGACAGATAAGGAGTTGCCATGTGCAAATCACCTGCTTGTATCTTTGCTGGCTAAGATAACAGTGTCTGCTGTAACAAAGTACTGCTTGTTCCAATCTTACAATCCAGAAATTCAACAGGTTTTGAATAAATTCAGTCGTCAGCCCCTTAAAGTCAGTGSAAGTCAAAGGTCTGGTTTCTTGTGAGACTTTCAGTGGCAAATACAAAGAGCCCAACTTTTAATCCTTTTCAGAACTCACTGGTAGGCATATCCACACACAGAAMAAAAGACCTGTTTCAAGTGAAGGGAATCATGGAATTGACAAGATTAGAAAATAGCTTAAAATTAATCAAGTCAAATTGCAAAGGAACTGCAACAACCCTTCCTGAAAATAATAAAGCGAAAAAGAAAAGTTCATCATTGTCCCAGGTCATATAGCTGCCCATTTGTCTTTTTTTATTTTTTTTTTGGTTCCATGAGCCAGTAATTCCAAGAATGGAGTTGATGACATACATAAGTGTGAAATGCCAYGTGATTATTTAGAATTTTATTTTGCACCTCAAAGAGAGATTCTTTTTTAAAGACTAAATGTATCCACCCCCCTCCTTGCTCCCGATTCACTGAATGACTTCTTGTTGCTTGGGCTACCTTAAGCAAGCAGCACACCAAGTTCTTTTTGTATCCACCATGTGTATTACATGTACATATGTGTGTGTGTGTGTAAGCTGTTTGTTCTTTCTTCTTTTTTTTTTTTTTTTTTAATGAAGAGAAGCTGTGTTGGGAAGGAAGGTGGGAGGTCAAAAGTTCACATTTTCCTGAAGAATCATAATGAAAAATGAGTCCATACAGACTGGGGTGGTAAAAAGCTTTATGAATGGTAAAACAGTATTAGAAAGTAACCTGTTGAAAATCTTGGACCATTCGCAGAATGTTTCTCTCATATTAAAAATAAACATGGAATATACAGTGTATTATTTTATATGCGTAATTGAAAATCAGTTTCTCCCTTCCTTAGTTGTTAATCTTGTGGTTATACAAAAATCTTTGTGTCCCCTCTGGTGGTGATGATAGCTCTGAGGCTATATAAAGATGCAGGAAATTTAGCTCCTGGTGTAATTTTAGGTGTTACTAATCAAATGCTGTAAAAGAAACACAGAGCTGTAAGCATGAATTCTTGCTCTTAAATATGCTTGCTGTTAGCCTTTAAATTAAAAAATCATCTGGAAATAGCAGTGTATATATAGTAGAAATAGTTTTCTACAAATAAATTCAAGTAAAATAGAACGTCTTACAACTTAGAGTGATATACATGCACGTATGTTAAGAGCAAGGAGCTGATACTGGTTAAATGGGTTTTGCTTGCTGTTGTGTATAATCCAGCTTTACAACAGATCCCAGCTGAGTTGTCTTTGTGTTAGATACTTCAAAGATACACAACAAGTTATTAGAGCATCTTTGCAATGAAGACTTTCACTCTARTACTATAAATCTAGGAGAATTAAAATTCTGTCCCTTTTCTGACCAGATAGGCAGCAGAGGCACAGAAAGATTAAATGAGTTTTTCTAGAACACATTGCAAAAAAAGGTATGGTGATTTTYATTTTAGCCCTGAATATACTTGTTTCTGTAATTAATTGTCATGGTATTTTTTTATTGATTGCCTCTCAAGACATGCTGAGATCTTGTTGCTGTTATTCTGCTGGATCACAAAAGTGTCAGCAACATACCAGGAACTGGATCTCTAGGAACTGACTTTAATTCAAAATATGACTGACCACATTAGTGTTGACAAGTTTGCTATTGATTTCAGTTCATTTCACATCTATCTTGAACAAATCTTAGGGCTGATATACAGGCATTTTAGGAGGTAGGGTTTAGTGTGATAACAGCTGAGTTTCAGGCATGTACCACTTCTTTTTCTGGCTATACCATTCCTCCTGTCATTGTTCCACTGACCAGGTTATTCATATATTGAAATRCAAAAATCTATAATATATAAAGGCTGTTCAGAACTGATCATTTTAGTCCCCTTTTATTATCAGAGAGGAAACTGTGTTAAGACACTCTAGTGTTGCTTTGTCCTAAAGTTAATTTTAAAATTAGACAGCAGAATTGTATCCTTAGAGTAACAACTCCTTTCCCTCAATTRGAAACAGCAGACATAGTTTCTGATTCAAATATAGATGTCTGAAATATGTGATTTGGCCAGTTCACACCTAAAACCTATGAAACCTATGAAAAGAAAATCTTAATTATAAAGACAATCCCTAAAAGTTTTGATAGAAAGTGAATTTCATAGACTGGGAAGATGTCATCCATCTCTTGTTTCTAAGGGATAAATGAACCTTTCAATTGCAAAAYTCTGTCTTCTGTGGTGTAACTGAGGAGTGAGTGTTGTCTGCACTGGCCACGTTTTTGCATACACTCAGTATATAAAGGATGAGAAATGTTAGCCCTCTATTACAATGTCAGCTGTATTATTGCTGAATGCTTCATCATGCCATGAGGAGACAGAAGGAGTGACTTCCCTGTGGGTTTAAGTACTCCAKTACTTGAGTGTATTCATAAAATGCTATCCTCTAAYAAYATTCCATAATAACATTCTAGTAATACATTCTGTATCCATAAGAGTTATAACATTATTCTGGCTAGCACCTCTTTTCTCTTATAAAGGTACAAAGAGAAAACATGAGGCCACAAGTCAGGTCAACCTGCACCTTTTAACAATTTGTGCAAGTCATACAATGATTGTCAAATTGTGTAACACCAGAACAGGAATTATCAACCACTTGGAAAAGAATAGACTTAAACACAAGAGCTGCACAGTATATWAAAGTCTGACTTTCTGAGTTTAACAACTCCACTAATGAACTTTTCTTGAAGCAAAAAGAAAAGAAAATGTCAGCTCTRCCTCTTAGACATCACTGCTAAAGGTCTACTTATTACATTTTGCATCTCCAAAACAAATATAATGGCCTCTCAGGATATACACTGTGGAGAACACTAAATGCTGAAAAAAATGCTGTAAGGGCATGAGAAGGATGCAGACTGGCTGTAGTCCAGCTCCCCATTTGTAGCTTATTGCTCTAAAATTTCCATATACTTCCCCTGAGTACAATGAAAAACTGTGTAAAGTGATACTTCTGGCTTTGAATGAACTAACAGCACCAGGGAATTCTTACCATGAAATGGAAGAGGGGCAGCTTATACAATTCAATCACTTTTTCCTTGGAAAAATGGATACATAAAAATATTGCTAGAGGTCTGTCTATAATATTTTCTTGGTATATTTAAACCTTGTTTCCAGACATTAAGCAACTTTGCAAAACGTGGATCTAGGTACTGGCAGGACTGAACATGCTTTAGACATTATTGAAGCTTTGAAAAGGTGTGGCATGCAAGGAGTCCTATGCAGAGCTGCATTTTAAGCTAAGGATTTACTTCACACTAATAGCAATATCTTACCGACAGCCAGGCCTTCCAACTGAGAGTTAGAGGAAGTGGTGCTCTACTTACAAAGTTACAGTCCTCAAAAAGTGGACAGAGAAAATTAGCTGGATTAAAAATGAAATGTTTTTTCCAGAGACAAACATATATGTGTACTTAAAGTTTATATTTTTTGTGAATGGAAAAATTTAAGTTCCTGAAACTCAAAGAAATCTCCCCCCCTCCCATTGTTTTACTAAACACACAGCAAAGTTTATGTGCAAGGTCAGAGCCACAAAAGTGTTTAGATTTTGTTACATTTTATGCAATGCTTATGAAGCAAAATACCTGTATGGACTGGTCCTGGATGTGGGCATATCCTCTGGGATGGGTTGCATGAAGCACAATTCAGAGCATGCTGTAGGATGTGAAAGCCTGTGTACAGCCCCTGCACAGGGGCAGCTCAGACACCCCTGGCTGGGGACCTCAGAAAGGTGAGCAATGACTGGATTCCTGCAAAACAAATTAAAAGGAAAAATGTTTGGTTTAAAAATCTCATCAGTTGAAATTGAGAAGTGTTTATTTTACCAGGCAGACTAAAGATTTAATTTATTAAAATGCACAAAAATAAAGTTCACATGAATAAGAAAGTCTTCTTCTTCCTCCTTATATTTTTTTTGCCATGAACTCATTGTCTTACTCATACATCAGAGTAAAATTTTATATCCCCAAAATGCCTAATTACAACTAAAAATTGTGACTRTGTGTCTGTAAGAGAGAAAACAACGAGGCTGCACCCCCTGTCTGAGTCCACAGCCAGCTCTGCTCCAGGGACCCAGGACTGTATGATGTTGTTTCTTATCCTGAAGAGGACATTTTAGTTTTTTCTGCTACTTTTCCTCAGCTTGGTGTTAAAGTACTTGCAGCTCTGTTGAAATTTTTCCTTCATACTTATGACCTCAAAATATGTGTGAGTGAGGAGGTTCTTTTAAAGGTACTCAATTTAAGGGAATTTTGGGCTCCTAAAATTCTGAGTTTTTTGTTTATTATTTACTAATAGTAAAACAGTGAATATTTATTGTGAGGGGCAGAATTATTAACTGAAAAAAAAGACATATGCTGCTTATCCAAATTATTGAAAAAATTCTCAGATTTGACTGCTATTCTCTGACTGAAACAGTTTCTTTTCTTTTTTTTAAGTCTAAAATGATGTTGTTGCCATTTTACAAATGATATAATTTCATACTGTGCAATTTATTGAAAATTATGTGTTTTTTATACATGTATATATTTGTGTGAAAGGGTAATGTGGTATCAAATTCTTATGTTTGGTGTGGGCATTATTTGTGTAGCCATCTATTTCTGCATTTAAAGTTACAAAGAAGGAGATCCAGAAGACTTTGCTTTTATTTTAACAATGAATGTGAACTGTGACCAGCACCAGATATTCAGATTTTTGCCTGAGTGACCCAAGACATTAAAATTTAAACCATATATTAAAAACCCAACAAAGCATCTTAGAGGACAATGGACAGCAGATATAAGTAAGATTTTATGTTGAGAAAAAGACTTTTAACTTGATATGAAAAAATGGAAGTAAATGAGAGTGCTGGCTCACTGGGTGTTGTGAGCATGGCCAGGAACAGGGTCCTTGCAGGGCTGCAGGTGCTCCCCCTTGTTTGGTTTGAAAAGCCCTGAGCTGCCACTGAGAGGAGCAGCTGAAGAGGAGATTGAATGTAGGGCCCTCATCCACAGGTCAGTGGTGGGAGAACTGAATATCTGCATCAACATTTGAGCTGAACACTCACAGGAAGGCCATTGGTGTGGGGGGCTGGCACCCAGTGCAGTGGGCATGGCTGGGAGAGTCAGAGAAGCACAGCTTAGGCTGGGCTTGGAACTATCAGTTAGACATGACTTAAATGTAGCTTCCTTTTAAAACTTATCAGAGGAACAAAGCTGTGTGGGACATAAAAGGCTTAATAGCTTAAAAGCATAAAACATAATATATCAATACAATTATTATTTGCTCTAGGGAATAAGCCTTTGATTTGCTAAATTTCATTCTGGAGTCAAAATTTACAGCTGAATCATAACCCCTCGAAGATGGGGTTTGTTGGTGGAAACTCTGAGACAAGTTTAACTGTATTAGTGACTAATGAGGGATGACCAGRGTAAAAGATCTGGCCTCTGTGTAAGCCAATTTTGGAAGGTTTYTTACAGCATTAAATGGGGTTACACTAGGTGGAAGCCAGAAGTAATTTTTTTACTCAGTGAACTTTATAGTCTTCTAATGAAGAATCATTGTGTAATGTCCTGGAAAAGCTCCCTCAATTTTCCTAACCACGGCTTTGAACAAAATAAAATGAGTCCCCATGGGATCCATCTCAGTTTCATGCAAGAACCACCTGACATTYTTGTGACAGAATACACTTATTTAAAACATCCAGCTTTGGATGGTTAAAGTGGGGTTAAAATGTTTGGAAGTGAATTTTTACTAAGATTTAGTTCCTTAGCAGGCCTATTTCCA
>CADDXX010000632.1:93647-194851 GCA_902810485.1 Alauda arvensis
CCTATCACACAATTTAAAATTTTATATTGATAGTGAAGCAATGAGAATGGAAAAGGCTGAGCAACACATATAAAGACAATTATAATTTTAATTAGTCTCAGGAAAAATTGTAAAGGGTCAGTATCTCATGCAGAAGTTTTGAAGTTTTTGTGTCAAAAGTGCAGAGCTCAAATGAAACCTTCCAAGAAGAAGGATTCTGGGTCATTGAGGAGGGTGCTTTAGGAGGCATTTAGCACAAGAGGGAAAACTTGTCAATAAGTGAAGACCAGCTAATTAGTAAATGCTTTACAAGAACTTACTAGAATTGGGATCACCTAAAGTCAGGCAGTTGGAGCAATATACAGCATACTTTACAGAAGCACTTATGCAATCCTYCCACCTACTGTCTGAGGAGCAGGCATTATTTTGGATTTATGTGTGACTATGTATCTTATTTGCTATTGGATTCACCAGTCATGCTTCCTGTTCTGAATATGCAGTACCTGGTGGGCAATGTAAGTGCAGTATTGCTGCTTTATAGGAGGCAATTTTGGTGGTGAAGACGTGATTTGTCTGACAGAAACATAGGGCTGGTCCAGGACCCTGAGCTCACAAGGAATTTTGAGAAGTTTTATGGAATTTTCAGCCAAACACCAGGCAAAATTGCATTTTATGCAAATGATAAATCGGGATAAATAAACCACATCTAACTGGAAGGGCCCTGGATAATTTTTATCAGTGACACCACTTTACCTCCATAATAATTAAGATGAATATTTGCTACTTCATATCACATAGATGCTGACCACCTCTTACCTTTCRAGCAAGCGAAGTCACAAGACTGATGTATTGTGAGACTCTTATTACTGAAATTTCTCTGATTACCCACAATATCTAAATGATTTTACTGAAAATGATGGTTTTCAAATATCCTTGGGATTTAGATTTCCATAGTTCAGAAATGCATCATCTCTGCCAACACTGAATGTCATAAGTAAGTAGCAGAAGTTCTAACTTMCAAACAGTTCAGAAGCCAAACAAAATATTACGGGCAGAAAAAAAAAACCCCAAATCCAAACATAATTACACAGCTGCAGTTCAGGTTGTTTGGACTTGGAATGAAACTGCTTGCCCAATCCTATCAGGGGTTCTTTACAGTTCCAAACCCACTATGCCTCAAATTTACTATTCCTATTCTATACCAGCCTGCTATTTTCTGCTCAGCTGGTAAGCAAAAGTTACTTTAAAATTTTTTCTTTGGTCTGTACTTATCGTCCTTGGTCAGACAACAATAACAGCCGGGAGAGTGTGCTAGTCCATCTGCCATTCAGGCAATCCCTCCAGGAGAGGCTTTCTTTATCTAGGTGGATATTTCAATCTGTTTCAGAGACCTACCCAGAAAGAATGTTTCTCAGTCAGCCATGAAAATAGCAAAGACAGCAATTAACATATCCCCATGTTCTAGAAAATGTTTGCATTCACACCGTGAAGATTAAGGTGAATTAGAAAGTTACAATGTGTATGGAAAAAAATGCTCCTGATTTTCAATTGAGCACTTAAAAAAGAATATAGAGGCAAGGAAATTATAATTTGATTTCAATTTGAGTTAGTCCTCTGATATTGTTCGTATGTATTTAGGCTGAGAWTATAAGAGTATTTTAGATTCACACTTAGAACTATTCTAACCAATTAAAGAAATGGTTTCTCCAAAGGGGAACCCCTAGACTTTGTATTTCCAAAGGAACAATATCCTTTTTGACTGCAGTTCTGCAAATTGTACAAAGTTGACATCAACTGTTTCTTCCTTCAAGGCCATGTTTGTTTGTGTAGGAATAGAAACTGCTACTCCACTGTCTTTTGAGCATTCCCTGGGTCCCCAGGAGWCACTGCATCTTCATGTCTGTGGCTTGGCCATGAAGGATCAATGGCCAGGTGGACTACAGGGTCAAGAAATGTTTTTATGGGGGGAATTTGGGGAAGAGGAATAGCCAGTGGGTTTYTAGGGGAAAACCTGAGCCTGTTCAGCCAATGACCAGCCTGCAAACTGGGGAGAACAGATGTTCATCAGTGTGGGAACTTATTTGAAGAGGAGGAGCAGCTCAGGCAGCTGACTGTGTCATGACTGGGGCCAGATGTGTTTGCTGTCTGTGTCTGCACTGCACTGGGCCCTGGGCACTGTAAAAAGGAGGAGGCTTTAGAGCTACCATTTTCACTCAATTATCTGCTATGTTTTGCTGTCTCACTAGAAATGTCAGTGTGTCTCTTCTGCCAAACTGTAACGTGCTAAATCAGAAACTATTCATGCAGTGTAATCCAACAAATTATTTCTTGTGTAACCCTTGCTTTTGATGACAAATACAAGAGGACTCATCATGAGTTATGTGAAATGGTGTTTCAGGTATTAATTTAGCATAATTCTAGATTACAGAGAGTAGTGCCACTGAAAAAAACTTTCTCTGAATAAAGTATTATGAATCAAGAACAGGGAGTGATATCAAACAAATAAACTAAGTGCAAATATTATMTATTTGGAAATTTATGCAATGGCTTTTCCCATGTCAGAGAAAACAAGAACAATAAATAAAAACCCACAAAGCAGTGTATATAAATATTTATAAATTTGCTCTTTGTTTTATCCTGTTAATGATTATGAGAAAAACTTTTTCTAATTAGAGAAAAAATGATGGTCCTAGCCCAAAGGCAGAACAAGTACTGCTGAAAAAGCAATAGTACAGAAGTTTTTTTGCTCACTGTTTGCAAGCTTATTTTTCAATCCTCTCCTGTGCCACAAGGTCTTTTTTYGTGTTTCCACATGAGTACCTCTCTGTGCAAGATTTTTTCCTGTTATGTACAYCATGTCCTGGCTATGGAGCCTCCAWGAGATGTATAATCCAGCCACAAGAAAAACTCCTAGAATCTGAAGCCTGGCTTTGCTCAGCYTTTAGTATTGGGACACTTCTTTTGTGAAAAAGATTCTGCTTTTCATGACATTGGATTCTATAAATGTAGTTGCTTATTTTTTTCAATTAGCCTGAAAGAGAATGGGAGGGATATAATTCATTACAGCCAGGTCTGGAATTAATAGCTGTCACTGGTGCCTTTAAGGAGTTCAGTATTGGGGGGTGGAGGGGTGGTGTGGAAAGACCTGTTACTAAAATTGCCTGACATGTCTCACAATAAGTATGTTCATCATACTTCAACTGTTTAGACTGAAATTTTCTATACTCACTAACTGCCTCTGGCTAAATTCTTTAGAAAAAATTAAACAAAAATAATTCAGCTAAAGAAATCTTTTCTCAATTGGCTGAGCTTGAACTCTTTCCAACTTCTAGATATAAACCATCTTCCTTAACTTCTGCAGCTGAARATTCCTGCAGCAATATATTTTTCTTTGGAAATGCTCAGCAAACTCCTTACTTGGTAAAAGGAAACAAGACAGGTTACAGTAATAGGGAGGGGTGATTTTTCACCACTAAAATTTTGATCTACAGCATGGATCCACAGGGCTCTGGGAGAAGTTAAAGACTGGTACAATCAGCTCGATGGAACTGCAGGGAATAGAATGCTTGATTATTTTTGTTTTATTTTGTTTTCAAAGTGAAGTAATAGGCATTGATCTACAGATATGATTGTATTCTGCCTGGCCACAAGGAAAAACTGTTTGATTTCTGTCTGACATGGACTGATGTAAAACTTTGATGTATTTGCTAGAGATATTTCTAAGAGAAATACATATTAAAAAAAAGTTAAATTTTTATTTTTGTATTAATTGATCTCTGCAACCTGATTAGTGAAGATATGAGACCAGTAAATGTGGCTTTGTTCTATTTTATCTTGCACCTCTAATAAAAATTTAAAAATCTCTCTGACATTACTCTGCTAGAAGAAATGAAAGTGAGAATCTTCCATACTATTAAAATGGGTCTTCTTTCATGTGCAGCTTCTACAAACATTCACAGCTTCTGTGATGGTGCTACCACTTAACCCTATTTTGAAACCTCATTAACCTCTTTCTTGATGCTTGTGAAATGAGATTTGTTAGATACCCCGCTCTTTAAATATTTCTCTTCTGTAAAGCTAAAAGCAAAACAAAATAAAAGCAGAATATAAAGACCTGGAAAACATCTCATCAGTAATGTGCTATTTGTTTTTCAGTTGAGTAAGTGTAGAGTATGGACCTCCTGATTTGTTGCTAACTTAAGATCCACTGATATATCCTCTGTACCAATTCTTTGGCTCTTTTCTTTCAGATAAATGTAATTTTATAGACATTCTATTCAAATGTACCATTAAAAGATAAACATGAATAGAAGYAATAAGAACAAAGCCCACAGGATTTAACTCTAAGAATCCAATCCACTGATAACAGATAAGTTTCTCACAATCTGAGTAGGTGGTTGCTCTCYGAAATGAGCCATTTCCAGTACTTGTTTAATTTCTCAGCCTTCTTTCCTTTCTCACTGTATTTTCAGTCCTACACCAAAGACTTCATGCACACTAGACTTCTTTTTTCCCCCCTATACTAYAGGTCTCCCATAGGAAAACAAACAAAACAAGGTAGAGTGTTTATCTGAGTAAGTGTATTGTTGAAGCTTGTCAGCATTCCAGCCTCTCTATAAGAAAAATATCCATCTTTATGGTATACCTATACAAATCAGACATTCTCAGAGATGCACAGCTTGCTGTAGTTTCTCAGATATGTATTTCACCACACCCATGATCAAGTAAAAAGACCCATTTCTAGAGTGAAATGAAAATAGTTAAATTTTAAATTGGACTTTTCCTTTAAATTCTAAAGTCTATTTTATTTGAATATTTTGAAATATGAAGCTATTCAATGGACTAATTCAATGAWAATTTTTCCTGGCTAAGTGATTAGGCAGGTCTCCTGATACCCTTGGGAGAACAGGATTTTACTAAATGCCTCTGAAGTGAACTGAATGGTAAATGTGCAGCTGCTAGATTTATGGAGCTGCTGGATAAGGAATACTAATTTTTCTTGGTGTTAATATATTTGTGTGAATTCCTTCTGAAACAYGGCTGAAGTGTGTAGCCTGTACCTCATGTTGTAGTAGAAGAGCTCATGATGAATGTACAGTCAAATACCGTTAATATTTTGCAGATGCTGTGAACACCAATTATAGAACACTGGCTGCAGTGAAGGGGTTAATGATTAATTAAGTATGATGATATGAATTAAGTATCAGCAGGGTCTAGGGTAATTGATGTCAGGTGAATGGGAAACTCCCCAGGATAATGTCAGTGCCAGAGGGAGTGGTGATTAGTGGGGATAAATGCTGGTGTGATCTGCATCTGATGAAGGCAGAGCTGAAATGTTTGTGGGACTGGGCCCAGCTGAGAATAATAAAGGCTTTTCTGTTCCCAACTGAGAAAAAAGGAGATTTTGAATCAAAATATGTAAATACAGGTAGAACCCTTTCCATCTTTAGAAAGTGCAACAAGACATATGCTTTTAATACATATCTGGACAAAGCCTTAGAAAGCAATTCTAAAAGTTCATTGTGAACCATGTAATCCCTGAATTTAAGAAGTTTCAAGAAAGGCAGAAAATTGAGATCTATTATTTTTCTCTGTTAATTTCRAAGGATAATGTAGAACAGTCTCCAAAGTACAGATGGAGACTTTGCTGTGCTTCCTCTTACTTCCTTTGCAAATTAGATTTCACATATTCTAGTAGAACTTTGTAAATCTTCTTGGGGATCCCAGATGGAAAACACTGGTAAGYATTGTTTCTATTTAGTTTTAGATACATATAACTTCCTATTGTTGTAAACCCTAAGAAGGGCTTCTTCAGACAACTCTAGATAATTTTGATTCATTTGCAGAAAAAGGAAAGACTGTCGTGTGCATTTTAAAATGCAGGATTTGTAGTACATAATCACTTAAGATTGTCTCATAATGTAGGTACTTTACTGAGATTAATTAAGGTTGTGCAAGAAAGCTCAATTACCCCATTACCTAACTTAGATGTGCTTGAAAATGCTCTTTATTGAGTAACCTCTTACATTAATCTAGTGTGTGTCTTGTGCAATTATTTTACTTTAATATCTCTTTCCTTCCACACTACCTACRAGGGCCACAACAATGGCACTTCTCTACTTACTGTGGGCAAATCCTATGAACTCTTGGTGTGAATCTGGGCCATCACTTTAGTTGACATGCCAAACAGAAAAACAGGYAGAAATTAAAACTTCCCTGGGATATCAATAAAGGTTTCTTGTGCAGAAATTTGCAGAAGTCTAACCAGGTTGTGGATAATGAAACCTAAACACAGGTCAGGAAGAAGGAAAGTTGATTTTTACTCTGGTTTTCCAGTCATAATTTTACCRTGAATGTTGGATGGCTGGATGGCTCATTTATTACAGTACTCTGCCAATATGCAGTATCCACTTCTGCTTTCTATAGGATGAGATCTTTAAGTGTAAAGGTAATATGAAACAATGGAGAATCTTGTCATGTTGCTACTTCAGCAGCAATTGTTCTAAAAGTACAGCTTTACTGCTATATATTGGAAGGAATTCTTGTTTGCTGTACATCTGGATAGTGAGATGTGTAAAATGTACAATTAGTAATTATTTCAGGTTGTAAATAGTTATATTTGTTAATTTTATAGATAAAATGAATTAGTTTAAGTTAATGAGGGGATTAATCTTGGGAGTATGCAAAATTTGTACTCACTTTTTGTGAAAGATATAATAAAATGGGAAATKTTTTTTTCACTTTATGATAGATTGTCCCTGTGTCTCTCAAAACTTTTTTTCCAATTATGGATTATTTTTTTCAATTTACATAACTTTGAGTTAAAAAATAATTTAATTTGGCATACTATATATAGTATTATAAATGAATAAATTTTGCTTTCATTAGATGTGATGCTTTCATTTTGCAGTGATGTCAAAACYTGTCACTGAATTAATTTCTTGCCTTATTGTTAAAGTTCTTAAAGAGCTCCATGCAATAGAGTGAGWAATATTCTCTATTCCTTTATAAAAGGGAAACTTGAGGAAGAAATTGCTCAGGGAATCCACTTCTTTGATGTGTTTTATTTAACAGATCTTTAACAGAGGTCAGCTGGAACTTCCACTGACCTCTTTGCAGCTACRTTTATGCCAACACAAAGCAACTGATGCATTGGAGATCTAGAGAACCTGGTCAGTATTTTAAAGGCAGCCTTGTATTTTTAAATCCCACATGTTAAAACAAGAAGAAATATTTGTTTTTTCTGACTCTTTCCCCCTGCCTATGAACACATAACTATGAACTCAGCTTTTTGGATTCTGTGGCTGCTCTGAGAGTGGGGTCATTTGACCAGCAAGGCTGAGCTCCACAGCTGCACTAAGCAGCCTCCCCAGCAGGGCTTATTGCACTYGTGTGTGCAGCAGGTCCTGCTGAGCAATGCAGGCAGCCTCACTGCTGCTAGGCTCTCAGCAGTTCACCCTTTCAGTGAGTTCACTGCAATTGGCATTATCCAATTTTCCTAGAAAAGGAAAGGGAAGAATTTCTCCTTTGCTGAAGCTCTATGTCTGATGGTAGAGATGCTTCCCTGCTGCTGGCAGTAAACTGCAGGAAATGWGGGACCATCCTTGGAAGAGGACAAGAGGTGACTGAACATGCAGCCATGCAGCTAATGCACTGAGTGGGCATTCCAGCAGCCTGGGTAACAATTAATTATGGTGTGGCTGTGTCTACAATGACCTGGGCCCTTTCCAAATACAAGGGAAAAACAATCCTTGTACCCAAGAACTGCAGTATAAGAAAACAGAGAGAACACATTGTGAAGGCTGTTTGAGGACAGCCTCAGCAAAGAAACAAGGTGCTAAAGCTGAAGACAGACATAACTAATTTTCTTGAATTTGTTGCTTTGTTTAAGTTAATACTAGTATCAGTACTATTACTACTAAAATCTTGTATCTTTTACAAATACCTTCACTGTTTGCCTTCTCTCCACAACCAAGATCCCTTATGTTCTCCCTTTTAGCAGGTGAAAAATTTTTTGGTAAAAGAAAACAAGAAAATCGTATACCCCTGTGCTATAAAGAGGTAACAGTCTGCAGTTTTAGGGGCTAGGGCAACTTAAAGCCCCACAGGATTTGAAAGTGAATAAATCTTGTGTGGCAGAAATTTACTCCATGTTCTCAATCCTGATGACTGGAGACAGTCTTTAAAATAAAAGGATAAACTGAAAATGTTATCACAGCATGAAGTTTTGGAAAGTTTGAAATTCTGTGTTTGTTTTGCTTGGTGCCCTAGGGACTACAAAACAATACAGCCTTCAAGTGTTCAGCAGAGTCAAAATATAGAAATTAAAATATACTTTGTGATAGGGAACGGAGAAGTAAAATGAATTGGGATGCCTGGTGAGTTATTGCCAGCTGCAGTCTGTAAGAAATGTCACTGATGCCATTTCCAAAGCCTTATGAAACAGCCACATGGATGGTTTTGGTCAGGGCTGGATTCTCTGGATAAATACTTGGATGAAATTCTTGGTGTTTTCTAGCTGTGGGCAGCAGTGTAAGGGTGCCTTAAAAACAACCAGGGAATGTTTTGCACAGACATACAATTGTAACTGTATTGCCACGTGGTTCTAGATCAGATTCACAGCTGGAGCCAAGGAAGGCAGTGCAGGGACAGCCCTGGGTCATGTAGGGATGCTCATGGTGTGTGCTCAGCAGGGCAAAGGCAGTCAGCACATTGGGTGSGGAGCTGCTTCTGAAAGCAAAGGACTGGCTTGGTCTTGACTCTTGGAAGTAGSTGTCTAAGCTGCAGTCTGGCAGAGATGTCTCTCCTTCTTTCCAGTCTCTTGGTTTCCAATGCTTTCCTGGGGACAACTGACCTGTTTTTAATAAGTGGAGATATAGYCAAACCTGTTCTTCCAAACACAGCCCTAAGGACTTTTCAGACATTTCCTTAGGTGCCAAAATTTCAAAATGACAGCTTGGAATTCTGACCATTACAGGAGAGTTGCTTGTGGGTTTTGAGAGTTGTAAGTTTKTTTTACTAAATTCAAAATTCTAAATACAAATTTCTGCCAATCTCAATCTTGTTTAGGACTCTGGACCTCAGTCTGGACTCTGGCTACAGACTGACTTTGTGTMAGAATAACTTCTGCATCAGGTGTCTTGCATTTCTCTTTACAATTTAATGGTTAAAATTCCTGTTGGACTCAGAAATCCTGATGAGTAGAACAGAGCACAGACTTGTAAGCTGAACAGGGCTGTAAGGCAGAAGCAGATCAAGAAGGCAGTTTAGAGGAGAAGGAAGGGAGCTAGTGATGTCAGACAGAATGAGCTGTGCTTCTGAAGAAACTTGAAAGTTGTACTTTGGGGCTTGTGTGTATAATTTTCAGGGGGAAAGCAGAGGAGATTGAAGGCTAAGACTGAAATCTATACATTTGGGGTGTCAGATTTATTTTCTCAGCCTTTTCTGAGACAGAGATAACAACCACAAAGTTTCTGAATGTAATTTGCATGGCACAGAATAAGATTAGCCAAAAGAATGAGGAAAAAAATTAGGAAAACAGAATGGCATGACTTTGTGGAGGAGAGTATGGGCTGTGGTTCACTTGGAATTGTCCCCTAKAATGGCTCATCACAGAGCACATTTCTCAATTCATGCAACTCTTGCCTAAACYAATCAGTGGAAGCTTTGCAGAACAGCATTAAACAAGATCACTAATTAAAATCTGTTTCCAGATTTCAGGTGTGAGACTCAATGYTTTATGCTTTCTTCAAGCAAAGAAGAGACTGTCCCAGGACTCTGCAACCCAGTCTGGTTAATGTCATGACAGAAAAAGAGAACATATTCTGAACTTTTCACTCATCTTTCCAAAAGTGGTCACATCCAAGCACTGATATATGTTATTGCAAATCTTCTGGGTGTGCTTTAAAATGTATTTRCAAGCTAACTCCTGACAGTTTTCAGGTAAAGGACTTCTTTCAAGTAAAGTTTCCAAATAGATCAAGACATCTGTAGAAAGTTGCTGTGCAGTGTGCCACTGTGGTGGTCTGAGGTGCTGAGCAGGYGGTGGACTGAATTCAGAGCTAGGATGGTGCAAGAATGAGATCTTAGTTGCTTCTCACATTGGATGGAGTTTTCAAATGAGACTGTAAATTTCACCTGGGAATCCCTCRTATCCTGGAATGAGACTAATGTTTAAAGACTGAGAAGTGGCCATAGTAAGACCAGAAAAGATTTGTTTGTAACCAAGGATCCTTTCTAAAATAGCAGAATGCTTATATTCTTTGTGAACTCAAAAGAAAAATCAGTCATCACTGAAATGTAAAAGAGCTACAGTTATTTCTACAGGACCAAAATGTCATGCATTTACAGCAATAAGATATTAGCTAATTTTCTATTTGAGAAAATTGACAGTAAAGGACTTTTTGACAGGAAAGTCACTCTTTTATGACTGCTGAAAAATAATGGGAAGATTTGGGCTTCTTCATTAGCACAACTTAAGGACTGAGCCATTGTGTACTCGACTTTGAATCTGTCAAGATGATTATGAAAAAATATTTGCAAATACAAATAATTTTTATATTCCTTGATACAACACAAGTTGCTGCTGATAATGTAAGTGGAGATTTCAAGAGAAGCACCTTGGTTTCTTGAGGTGCAAAGAAAATTGAAATGAGTATTTGCCAAAAGCAAAGTACACAGTGATTTGCCTATACTGCAAATATATGGATGAAAGTATGTGCAATTTCTCATATACCACTGTTTGATTGCTAATAGGCAATATAAGTTTTCATTTACCTTTTTTTATTCTCTTGGAAAATAACATTAGAATTTTAGAAAATATTCTCCTTTTCAGCCTGGCATGWTTGGTAATTCTGAGGGAAAAACTGTACTCATAAGTGATATTGACTGATGCTGGAAATATCTTAAAATGTCTTTCAGCTGTTAGAAATGGCTTTGGACATTAAGTGAATACCAATCAATTGAAACTCTCTAAGACTGTTAATAACTRAAATATTAAGGATGATTCAACAACTGCCTAGCACATTTCTATGGTGGATCTAAGAAAAAGTTGATTTTATATGTTTATAACAATGTGATATTATTTCCAATAAAGTCTTATGTCATAATACATTCAATAAGAAAAATTTAATTTTTTTTTTTTTTTGCATAAAAATGTCATTGAGCTGAATGCACCTTAGCGAAAAAGCTGGTTTTCAGTGTTATATATTCATTCTTTACCTGCTTTGTCACTGATTTCAGCACACAGAAATGACTTAATAGCTTGCTGTTGAAAAATATAGTGACTTTATAGAAAATACAAAGCATGGCTGAAAGTTGAGTGTTATTGAATGAGGAGTACCTGGTATTGAAATTTTCATTCTGTTAGTTGTCYGTGCTTCAGGATCTTGAATTAGAAAATGGTGAAATATTCTAGCACTGATCTTGCTTCTCTCAGTATCTTCATGTGTAGGAGGTATTATATCCATTCTTACCTCAAATGAATAGTAAAAATATTATTTTACACAATTTCAACCATTTGCAATAACCTCCTAAATGCTATTTTGATATGGCTGAGGTCCAAATTAAAATTAAYCAGTTTTACTTGATAAAGGCTTTATAAATTTTATCTAAATATAAAATTAAAGGCTTAGAAAGAAATTTAGAAGGTACTTGAGTGCATTATACTGGTAATAAGTACCACTTTTTATAATAAATAATTTATACTGGTTGAACTACTTTTTTTCCCCAGCTTGGCTTCATGGGCTAATGCAGCTGTCACAGCTGCCTAAAAAAATCTTAAGAAGCACCCAGTCTTGCAAGGTATTCTCAGTGATTTAACTTTTCTCTCAGTAACACAGACATTACTTAAACACAAGGAAAATTGAAAGATGGCTGTGATTCCACTGACATGAACCTRCTTTGGAATTTAAGTAATCAAAATTAATTCTGCTGACCTTTAATTGAAAAGAACATTTTTTATTTGTTAAGAAGATGTTTCTCTTAAAAACTGTAGGGTGCTGTGATCATATAAAGAAATTGAGAAGCTTTTTTAGTATTTTTTTGTATGTGTTGGTAAATGAAAATTGCTAGAAAAAGAATTGAAGTATTAGGTCAAATAATGACAAAACAATAGAAAATAAACTCTATAAATCTGGTCCTTATCTGGAATAATGTTTAGAAGAGGGGTCACTTGCTATAATGAAAGAATATTAAAAAAATAATTTTTATTTGGAAAATATAATGAAGACTTGAGCTATATCCTACTAACCTGGCTGAACATTTCTTTGATTTTATAGCTAAAATTTTATAGCTAAAATACTTTCCTAGTGTCCCACTGGATTATTTTTTTTGTTTCAACCAAGCTTCATTATTTTGGAGATGGTTCCATTATTTCCCTCAGTTTCAGACCTCACATGGAGTTATTACAAAAGCTGCATATGTGGAACAGTTATGTTTGCCAAGGCTGTCTACCTACAGGTTTTGTGAGTACTGGTTTCCCACATAAAAGAAGGAAAAGGCAAAGTCAAGGAACACTTTGTTTTCCAAAGTGGCCACARAGATGTGGCTGTGAAACTGAAGGCACAACCTTAACCTCTGAGAGATGGAAATTAAAAGGGTTTTGTTTTGTTTAATTGACTGTATGTAGGTCCCAGGTATTGTTGTCAGATGGTTTTTAAACAAAACCTGAACTTCRTAAATATAGAGGAGAGGTTTATAGAGGCACCTTAGCATAAATGAACACTGATGACACTGAACAAATCCCATTGAATGTGTATGTTCTGGTCTAAGTGTTGGSCTAAGCAAAAGACAGAAGGGGAAAAAAAGATTTTCCAAGTTTCTTTCCTGAGGWCTTGTCTGATCCCGACATGGGAGCACAGAGCAAACATCTCTTACCTGTTGTGAGCTGACCTGCAGCAGCTGGAGCWGTGGAACGAGCCCAGCACTGGACAGGTGTGTGTTTGCAGCAGCCTGGGCACACACAGCCCTGCAGGGGTCACCTGCCACGCCAGCACTTGCACCCTGCTCTCCCCAACAGGAGCTCCCTGGCTGCTGGCTCCCTTTTCTCTTCCCTGGGACTTCAGATGGTGGAATGCACAGATGTGCTCCTCCTGGGGCTGATGAATCTGCGCCATGGGAGGTTGCTGGCTCTGTCCCCCACCATTTGGGTTCTGTCCCTCTCCCAGCCCTCCTAGAGATTCTGGGAGCCCCAGGGSAGTGGTGAAATGTGACCCTGACAGCACAGAGCTGTCTGCAAGCAGGGGGCACAGTACATTTCTCATAACACCTTAATTATGCTGAGAACTGTACCTGTGCAGGAACCATTCTGSTGGGAAATCAGCATGTGATTGTGGGAAGCCCAGAAACAGATTTGTACTCCAGATGTAAAATGGTAGATTTCTGCTAAATAGGCTGTGGTTTTCTGCGTGGACTTGGAACATGCCAGGGAGACCAAAGTGAAGGTTTTTGTGTACAGAATAACTGCTTTTACTCCCCAGCTGGAGGTGAGCAAGCAGGAGTAATGAGTGGGAAATGCTCTGGAAATCTCAGCTTTTGTTTTTTTTTTTAAGTTTTGCTAGTTTTGTTGCTATCTGTCTGATAAAATGTTATAAGCTCAGTGCATGATTAAAGGATAAATAATTCTTACCTCTGCAGCTAAAGCACTGCCAATAAGTCATCTAACACACTATATATCTCTATCAGAGACTGACTGTGTGGTTAAGTCTTTCCAACTACATGAAAGACAAAAGAACTCCAAACAGCAGAATACTGCAGAGTATGCTTTTGGTTATGAAAGCCTCCACTACCAGGATATCTGTCTAGTTATCTTTAAGTGGCTGAACTGAATAATGCATTTGGATATTMAAAGCTCTGTTATAGGATTTTTCTTAACTGGTTTTGGTCCTGAAAGACTTAGATTGTCTAAAGAGATATTACAAARGTGCCTAGGCAAAATGGATGCTTAATTTTACTTGGTTACTCRAGTTAATGTTACATATTTTGAATATTGTTAAATATTTATATGAATATGAAATGACAAAAAAAGCCCCATAAATCAAAATATTCAATTCACTGAAGTTTTGAAACCATGAGGTATTATTTTTCTGGGCTGTTTTCCAGCCTTTGGAACAGGATAGTACATCTGTGTGCACAGCTGCCCATGTCTCATGCTGGCTTCCATTCTTCTGTGTTCTTCAATACCAATATAATGGGGTTCATTTGACAATAATTTAAAACTATTTTTTTTACATTGGGATGAATTTGCACAATACATTATTATGGCTTTCACTTCATTAAGTGTTTCAAACTTCAGGGAGTTAAATATAGAAAGACTTCTCTGTGAGTGTTTATTAAACAAACCAAATGAAAGGAATTCAAATCTAGAAGAGAAGGGTTCTAAGGAGATGGTATTAAATCCAACTTAGTTTAAACCTTTAGAGTTCTGTGGCTTTTGGGATACAATGGAGAATTTGTAAGGTTCTGTGGTGTAACAGATATCCCARTGGGTAAAAGCACCACTCAGAATATTGCTACAGTCACCCTTGATATTGAGACAGTATGAGGAGTGAATGGGACAGTTTTTTGGGATTTGACATTTTAAGTGTAAGTAATTAAAGAAAGAATTCAAATTTTTCACAGGCTGTCAATCATCAAGGGGAAAGAAGGGAGGAGTGCATGCTATAGTGAGAAAGAGTAGGGAAGAAGATGTTTGCAGAAGGCTTGAGGTGGCTCAGCCAGTCCCTCACACAGCAGAACTCAGGTCCCAGGCTCTGTGATCAGCTCTGATGAGATTCTTGTCACCACCTTATGAACACATCACGTTATGGGAACTCCTTCTGTCTTACCTGGCACTGCCAAGGCTCTTCTGCCCACTCTGTAAGAAGTGACACAGACACACTTAGCAACTGGGAGTGCTTTTAGAAGCCAAACACAGCTGCAGCTCCCTGCTAGAGGGCACTTAGGAGGAAAGAGTGAGGAGCCATGGGGTATTGAATCCCCTGAAGGTAGGCAGGTTTTTATGGATGTTTACAGGTGTTTAACAGATATGCTAGATGAAAAGATTTTCAAAAGTAAACCTTCACCCCTGATAAATTATATCCTCAGGTACAGATATTTTTAAATTTTTCAAATATTTTTCCTGTGCCATTCTTATTGATGACATTTTCAGGAACTTTCTTAACTGACACAAATATTCTGTGCCAGGACTCTGGTAGGATCTGTAGTAAACTTTGTTTCAGTATATCAAAGAGTATCTCTTTTTATGTCATACAGATAATGTATGGCATGAATGATGAGGTGTAAGGACTTGAAGCTCTCTCTGCTCACTGCTYGAGTGTGTCACAAAGCAAATATACAACTGACAAATTTGTAATAGATAAAATTGAATTTTTTTCTTTTTTTTTTAGAAAACCTTTCATATCTCTATGGTTTCTTTTTACAAATCTCTGTTCCTGAGGTTASAAGCACCTTCATGAACCAAATATATAATTTTGCAGGTCTCTTTATTGTTTTGATTCTTCTATATAGCAGAGAAATTTTTTGACAGAAAACCTCTGTGCAATGTCACTCCTCATGTTTTGTATTTCCATTGGTATATTTTTACATTAAAATTGTTCAATGGAATTATAAGGTAACAAGAATTACTCTTGAAAAAAAAAAAAGAAAAAGGCTCATCCAGTTCTCCTCATGCTTTGAGYTTGTCCTTTCAACAGTTAACTCTTTCCTCAAGACCCTATAAATGGAGATTTCAGACTTTTTCATATAAACATATTGATTGCTCAAGAAATTATGGCAAAACAAATCAAGTCAATTTTATGAAGTTTTAAGATTGATGAACTTGGAGAAGGCTGAAAGTGCAGATTGAAAACTGAGTTCAGAACTGAAATGAAGCATTCAGCCACCTGGAGAAGTGTGTCACTGAAAAGAAATTGCTGAATAGTTATCTGGAGCTTGGTTTGCTGCCTACAGTTTGTCAAATGTCTAAGCCTCAGTAAAATTTTTTTTGAAATTTTTTATGGTCCTTTTTTGCTGAGGGCCATATGCTGCTTAGCCTTGCACAGATTGCTATTGTCAGTCTGCTGTGTTTTGCCTTTCTGCATGAAGGAGAAATCTAGAGTGGAATTTTTTATAAGTTTCTGACAAAATTGGTTTAATAGAATGGACTTAGAAACGAAGAAGATAATTTCGTAACAGAAGCAACATACAAAATTAAATTACCTTTTTAAAGACAGTGGTTTCTTTTGAAAGCATTGTAGCAAAACACTGGRAAAAAAAGTGGAATTTTGTAGTTTTGAAGCTATATCATCTTGTCTTTGACTTTGCATGCAAGAGATAGAATATGGTAAAAAGTCATCTCTCTTCCCAAGTAATTGTCATTCTTCTCCTCTTCCCTCTCCTCCCGCTTTCATTTTTTATTTTGCTGTTGTTTATATTTTAAAAGAAAAATGAAGATTAAAATCAAAAAAGAAAAAGGGAGAAGCCAGAAGAAAAAACACACAATATTGGACATTTCCTGTAAGACTGATGCAGATTTTCAAAATTAATTTATCTGACTTAAATGATTTTTCCACCACAAAATTTAAAAGAGAACACTCTGAAAAAGAAGAGTTCTCATGAAAATCTAAAAAGTTTTAAATCATTGCTAGCATTCAGGTATGCTTGTTCTGTGAAATGGGGATCTTGAACAAAATTAYCCAACAGATTCAGTAATTGCTATCAGTAAAGGCTTGGTCCAGTTGAGGCCAATGACAGAAATCCCATTTCCTTCAGGCTGAGCTTTCTYCCCAAAATATATCATTTAAAGAAGTGATCAAAGTTTCATCAGTGCATATTCTCTGACTCCATGTATGCAGTGATTCCTCTCTCTCCAGGTAGAGAGTCATATTTAACATATTTTTGTCTCTTTAATGTGAACATAATAGGAGAACCAATAAACCCACAAGATTTTCAAGTTATCCTGCAGAAGTTTTCATGTCTGCCAAAAGGTTTTACTTTMGCTCTAACAAAAACAGATAAACAGCTTTTTTATTTAATGGAAAAAAAAAAAAGGAAAAAACCCACTTAAGAAGTTTATTCACATTTTTCTTTCAAAGTTTTCTTTGAAAGTCCGGGGATAATTGTAAATGCAATTCCTAAGGAAGTAGTTGTTCTACTGGTGAAAACCAGCATGTAGCCAGGTTAGAGCTGAGTCCTTTTTGCCTATTGAAGAAGTGATCACAGGGCTGACAGCTGGAGTTTACTTGACTGTACAATAAAGCATCCCTATAGGTACCTTTTGTTGTATTTAAAATGCCAAGTGTAATCTTAATGCACTTTTTTCTTTGCCTTCCTTTTCTTCCTCTGTTGAGTATTGTATCTTTAACCAAGGAAATGAAAAGAAGATAGATAAGGAAAGGAGATCAACRTGTACCCCCAATTATTTAAGACACTCTCTGGGGGAATGATGTCTTTCACTTATTTATGTTTTATTCTTGTGYTTTGGGGTTAGCTAGTGAAGAGAAAGTCCAGTAATTACTTGAAGTTTTTTGCCTTTAACTAAATGATAGTTTAAATGAGTAGAAATTTGTATGACAACCACATCTCTTGAGATTTCATGTTGTCCTTCAAATTCTGTGCTTTAGCACTGCTTGAATACAGGTAGAATATACTTAATAACTGGAAAATAGGCCCTAAAATATTGAAACTCAGGAAATAAATCCCCAAAACAACAAAATCTCAAATGCTCTGAATGGACTAATTAAATAGAGGCATTTTCTACATTTTTGGAAATTATAGTATGTTTGAATATATTTTGAAAACCCTTTTTACTGTCAATCTAGAGGGCAAATGTGTTTGCCCATTTATATACAGTTTCCGGTCACAGGAATTGCC
Organism: Alauda arvensis; assembly: GCA_902810485.1. Classification (NCBI taxonomy): domain Eukaryota; kingdom Metazoa; phylum Chordata; class Aves; order Passeriformes; family Alaudidae; genus Alauda; species Alauda arvensis. Next base: position 111,477 of record CADDXX010000632.1, read on the forward strand.
ATAATCATCATTCACTGATCATATTAGCAATTTTTCTCCAGAATAGGACAAACTTTTGGCATCTGTCTTGCCATTGAAATGAAACTGTAGACAATCACAGTGTTTTGTGATGCCCTTGTTTTATGACAGAGAGGGAAGATACCTGTGAGTGGAAACAGGCATCTACTGCCTGGAAAATCATTATGGGAGCTTCATCTGTTTGAATGTGTGCTGTCACACCAGAATATTGTGGATCACAAATATTTTGTCATCACRTTTCAGAGGATACAAATCATCAACTGTGTGAAGTTTAACAAGGAAAAGTGCCAGATTCTGCACCTGGAAGATTCTGGACACCTGCACAGACTGGGGATCGACAGGTTGGAGAGCAGCCCYGTGGGAAGTGAGCTCAGAGTCCTCATTGATGGCAAGTTGAACAAGAGCCAGCAGTGCCCTGGCAGCCAGGAGGGCCAGCCCTGTCCTGGGGACATMAGGGACAGCAGCAACAGCTGGGCAAGGAAGGGGATTGTCCTGCCCTGCTCTGGGCTGGGGCAGCCTCACCTCGAGTGCTGGGGGCAGTTTTGGGTGCTACCATAAAAGAATTCAAACCATTAGAAAGTATCCAAAGACTAACTACAAATATTGTGAAGGGCCTGAGGGGAAGCATTAAGGGAGTGCTTGAGGTCACTTGGTCTGTTCAGCCTGGAGACAAGGCTGAGGGCAGACCTCACTGCAGTTACAGCTTCCTTACAAGGGGAAAAGGCGGGACAGATGTGGAGTGCCGCTGCCTCAAGAGGTGGAGATGTGGGGCTGGGCCCTGCAAGCCTGGGAAGAGGCACTCCACCCCCAAATTACAAATAAGGTATGAACCTAGAATGTCCTCCCCTTTCTTAGTTAATATTGGTTAAAATTGTACTGCAGTGTCCCTGCCTCAGTTATTCTTGTCGGTTACTTTGCTTCAGTCCAGCTCTTTGCAGTCCCTGCTCCTCTAGTTATTACACCCTCACCCTAAACTCCACCCTTGCTTTACCCTATAAAACCTACTATCCCACCTTTGTTCTTGTTCCTGGACTATATTTGAGTTATGTTGTTTTATGTTTCTGTTAATAAGTGGACTCTCTGATTTCCATACAAGAACCCGTCTCGTCTCAGYGTTGATCACTGGTGGCTGTCTGTGACACCAGGGCCCAGGGAGCAGACTGCAACAGACACACTCTGATCTCTGCTCTCTGGTGATGTGTGACAGCACCAGAGGGAACAGCATGAAGGCTGAGTCAAGGGAGGTTTGCTTTGGGTATCAGGGAAAGGCTCTCCACTCACAGGGTGGCTGGGCACTGGAACGGACCCTCCAGGGAAGTGGTCATGACACCAAATCTGACAGTTCAAGAAGGTTTTGGGCACTACTTCTGGAGAGATGGCATGAATTTTATATTTGTCCTGTGCAAAGTCAGTATCTGGATTTTGTGATCCTTGTGGGTCCCCTCTAGATCATGATATTCTGTGAACCTATGTTTTATTTACAGCTTTATTCTGGAAATTTGTTTAAGGTACTAGGTAAAGAACTTCCARTGTACTTTGTGCTGACTTGGGATGTTCATCACTATTTTGCAGAGAGGTCACACAGGGCATAACTAAAATCCATGGGTAACATTGTTCTTGTAACCAACTGTAGTAAGTATTCATTTTTGCTTTCAGGGATCAGGAAGCCAAGACTGTGCCTTGACAGACTTTGACCCCAAAGAACATACAGAATGAAATGAAACTTCTTGTTGAAATGCAGAATTACATTTTGGGTTAGCTTTTCTTCTCCTTTAGCATCAGATGACAGGGTGCCCCCTTGCAGGACTTTAGTCATGCAAATACAGACCCTCTCTATTTCTACCAAAGCTGTTTCAAAGGTGTGAGTGGACGCTTGTGAATGGAGAAGTGTCAATTATGTGTGTCAATTATGTCCTTGTTTATTACTCTGTTTTAAAATATAAAGCAGAATGAGAGTTCTTGAGCTTCAGACAGGCAAGGTTCCTGCAGAAATAACTCTGCTATAGTGACTATGATGGCCAGGAAACGTCTGCCACAAGGCCTGTGAAAACAAGTGTGTGTCTGCTGAGGAAAATGTGTGCTAAAGCCTTTCAAAAAGGGTAATGTGTWTTATTGCCAGGACACCCAATGAGGAACTCAGGTGAGTAAGGCTGTGCCAACATTTTGGACAAGTATGCCTTGCTTATGTCCCTATTCTTCAGATCAAAAGGTTTAAATTCAAAAGTTTACTTCTAATAGAAGTGAAAAAAAAAATTGACTTTGTTTCAAAAGCAGACCTGAAAAATAACTCTCACTTCTACATCCACCATTGATTGTTTAGTTTTTGAAATTTAGCCAGGAAAAGTGCTATGTAAGAAGTGGGCCTGAATGATCATTTAAATGTTTSTTGTCTGCAATAGCTGTTGTGGTTGGGTGGGTGTTGTGAAAATCTCGTGAGATTTTGACTGAGCCTAACATGCAATTCTTTCATGAGCTCTAGATCATAAATATTTCACATTTCTTGACAGCTCACAAGACTCTCTATTTGAAATGGCTACATTTTAACTTGCCCACTGAGCCTCCTGGCACTCTTAGCAAATACGGATATAAACAGGATGCAAAGGGTTAGCTCAAAAAATTATCCTGTCAGTTAGAGTACCCTTTAGTGTGTGGCCTTTTGCATGGCCAGGACAGGCTGTGACATCTGAGGCAGAGCCCTACAAAGGAGTGGTGACTTGGAGTCCTTCTGGCTCTCCACGGAACTGCGTTCTCTGAAGCTGGCTCTAAGAGCAGSAGAGATCAGATGATAGAAAATTCTGGGTTTATCTAGTGTGCAGTGGTCAATCAGGCTGGCAGAAAGTGCTAGGCTGGCATAACCTCTCTTACCATCTTGTTCAGTTTTTGGCTTAAGGCACAATCTATTTTAAAAACACAATATTCCTGTAACTTTCTTCCCTAGCTCCCATTTCTATTCAGTATGCTTACAGGGTTGAGAAAGAGCCCAGAAAATGGCATTGTGGCCAATGTTTGTCTGTTTTAACCAGAGAGGAATGTCTTGAACTTAATATGTTCGGTTTGGGAGATCTGTTTTTGTCCACTATAACCAATTGTCCATTATAACCATGTCCATCATAAGTGTAGTGTGCACTATATAATTTAACAGCAGTGGTTAGTACAGCAAAAGCCAACTGTTGAGGCTGGGTGGGAAACCTGAGATATTTTGTTAACCAAATATGTCCTAAAATAATCTTAATTTTTTGAGAAACTATCAATCTCTGCATTCTTGGCTAAGTGCTGTTGTTGAAATTTTAAAATGGTCTATTCATCCTTAAATATACGCTTCACCAAGAAAAGAAAAGGAATTTTTTTTTATTCTTTCAAAAAATCAGATGCTTTATGTACTAGGCAGAACCTTGACATCCTTGAGCTTGAGGAAAAAAGGTTAAAATGGGTGGGGAACTGACCCAATTAGTTTCTGTGGAGGAAAGTGGAACCTTTTAAAATTGGAAATGTAAAAATACATTGTATCTTATGAATAGAGAACAAATATAAATAACTAAGTTTTCTCATCCCAGTTCAAATAAATTTTATGGATGTTTCAGTATTCATGTTGTCATAARTTGTCATGGTTTAAAATTTTTAATTTGTTAATTCATGCTGTATAGAGGGCAGGGAGCAGAATAGGGATTCATTTACAAGACAGTGTATTGTACCCTTTTAAATGCCAATGACCTTTAAAAAATGGAAATTCGCTTGGCTTGAGTTATGTCTAAAGAAACATGYCCTTGCTTTTGCTGTGTGAAAAAGAAATGAAATTGGTTAGAAGTAGGTTTTTGGGGTACAGAATGGGATTTTTTTTCTATAAAGCAGAGCATTTCAATTTTATATACCAACTTATTTTCATCAAAATTAAAGCCAGAGAAACAGCATGTTGGAYTTGTACAGCATTAATAAAGCCAGCAGGTGATGCAGTCAGTCTTGCAGCCAGCAATTCACTGGCTGGGGAACTTGCCTAAGGAGTGAGGGAAGAAGGCTCTCCTGCCAGTGCAGAACCYCTGTCTCTACCTTCCAAGAAATATGCTGTGGAGACATGAGTTTGGGTTTTTTTTAATTCCTTATTACTATTGTCCTAATTTGCACATGATATGAGTATTGTTTTACTAAGAATTCTCACAACTTATAAATAAGATCTTAAGTCATGGTTTCCTTGGCTCTCTCCTGGCACCTTGAGAGCCTCAGTTCCCTGGAGTCCACCAAAGATCCTGGCTGTCTTTGGTCTGTAAATGTCCTGGAGAGGTGTCATTTGGGGAGCATCATGGACGTGTCCCCATCTGAGGGAGCGGGCCTGACACTGGGCTGATGGACAGGAGAAACTTGAACAAACTCAATTTTTGAGGCATACACAGGCATCTGCGTGTACCAAGCTGTGGAAGAGAAGAGCAAGCCTCAGGCACAATCCCTGATGGGGTGGTAGCCTGTGAATTTGGCAGTGAAGAACTGTGAGATAGGTTCTAAGAGAGCTCTGCTGTTCAAGGGTCACTAACCAATCCTTATGTAMACTCTTCCTGAGGGCTCCCTTCTATCAAACTGAGACAAAAAAGAATAGTATCTTTTCTAGTCCCCCTGTAAGATGCATGTAGCACTTTTCACTTATTTTTTTCCTGCTTTTCTGCCCTTGCTTGTGCTGGTAAGGTAAAATAGATTACAGGCAGYTTAGTACTGGAGACTGAAGTTTTAATTTATTTTTTTCAGTCTCTGCAGTGAATGGAATAAGACTGCTTCATGCAAAAATGTGTCTTCTTGATGAGAGGTATTATGCAAGTTACTTTAATTACTTAGCCAGAGCACCCTAGGGAGCCCTTCTGAACCACARCTCTTCTGTTCTTGCAGGCAGGATAAAGTCAGACTTGCTCAGCCCTGAAAGTAAAGCTTTAGAACTGTGAGTTCTGCCCCCATCCTGACTAAAACAACAAAAAACCTTASTGCAGTAAGCTCCAGCCTGTCGCAGTCCACCCAGATATAAACTAACCCATCTACTGAAAGTTTATGACAAATGAGATGCAAACAGYTCTACTTTGGCCTTTGGGGCTGAGGAGAAGTAAAGGCCTGTCTTTGTCTAGTGATAAATGAGATGCTTATTCCAACATTTTSCTCTGCCAGTGAATTATAGTTGGAACTGTTGGGAAAGGAAAAATTGTGGTTGGAAAAAGGAGTGTATTATGTGTGAGTGACACAATGTTTGTGCATGTATGTGGGTGTTCTGAGCAGATCCTTAGGATGCATAAAAGAATAAGGATGAAGAATGTTTAAGTGTTGCCAAGTTGCCAAGTGTTTATCTTTTCAGATATATAGTAATATCGACAGTGCTTCTTACTGGATGGCTCCKACAGTAAGGAGAGAGAAGGAAAAAAAGTTGATAGACTCCTAAGAGAATGATATGAATTTTCTTAGTATTAGAAAGTAGTATAAAAAAAGTCAWTTAAGACAATTTGTTCTAGGTCATGACATGARAGAGAATCTTGCAATTGCAAAATTGTACATGCTTGGAATTAGATCTTTAGCTGAGGCTGACCTATTCAGGCAGGTTTCTGAAGCCACCAGAATACCTTTAAGTTAGTGTGGTGCTGCTTTGTCAGAATTTCAGTGCTTTGGCAGCCCTGAGGCTTATTTTGCCACCTGTCTTCTGTCCTTTGGTGCCTGTCTCTGGCAGAAGCACTCAGCTACTTMATGGGTTCACCTTCCTGTTCAGAGTTTCAGGTCATTTCTTCTTTCTCCCTGTTGGGAGAGGTGATTTTGAACCTCTGAAATATCTGCATAGCCTTATATCTATCTAACTCAGATGAAACAACTGAATTTCCCACCACAGAATACAAATCAAGTCCACTTGGCTGTTCTGGCTTGTCTGCTGCTTGGATCTCTTTGCAGAYGCCAGAGGGTCTCTCCCTCATTAAGAAAAGCACTTGCAATCCTAATAATTTGGCAAAAACTGAAATGCCTCTGTATGGCCTACCAGACAGGGAGCATACTCCTAGYTCAGTGCTCTCTGTCACTTCACATTTATCTTCATGAGACCCATCTTGGACTCTCCTGACACRAGCTGACAGTTTGGCAAAGAATAATTGTCACACTCTCCTGATTTTGGAAACTTGGGTATGGCGAGCCTTCACATCCACACAGGAAAACTTCTGAGTATTCGAGGGTGGTAACTGGGGTATAGTCATTTGTATGACTAATATCCAGTGTATCCTTTATAAAGTGAGCACCTGTGATGCCTTCTCCCCTTGGTAYCCCCTTGGCTTTTGCAGTAGGTGTGTACCTGCACATAGGCACAGGCAGCAGTGTGAGAGCTTCTGCTTGCTGTATTCCAGAACTCTGTACAGATGGTCCTCTGGATTACAAAGGAAACGCCTCTGGCAAGCTGTGCTCTTCACTGTGATTGATGCTATGAGGTATAAGCCTAGAGTTCTGCAAAATATCTTATTTTCTCATCTCTCTTTTTTTTCTTTTTCTTTGTCTGCTAATAGAACGGTGTAGCAGAGTATACTTCTAAGCAATTACTAAATATTTGTAAACATTTTAGATACCTATGATGTTTGCAATTTGCAATGACTTCCTTAACAGTGACATGAAAGGGACATCCTATGACCATAGAATGTTTTACATTTGGGAATGAATGACTAGTGGTTATTTAATAATAAAACAATATGAAATCCTCTGCTCCTATCTTCTCCWTCTCACTTCCTAACTAGCAAAATGTATCTTCTCAGTTTATTCTTTCTTCAAAACAGATTTCAGAGGGTAGTGAGGTGTCTTCTCTGAGCTASACATAAAAAGCTGCTTGGTTCATGTTTGGGACTTGCCTTTATATGCTTTATATTTATTTTACTTGCCATTTTCGTCACTTTCCAAAATGTCAGACACAGCATTCCTCACMCTTTTCATCATAAAGATTTGCAATTTTGAATGATAAATTGGTTTTCATTCAACTTGAAGCCATATCTAAAACCTTCTCCGCAGTAAACGTAGGAAGGGTCAAAATAATCAGGTTACATTCGTTTTAGAGTTCAGTTTTTAGTGTAAAGCTTTAACTTTTAGACTGGAAGAAAAAAAGCTGTGTTTTTCCTTTTACAAAATTGAAAAGAAATGTACTCAAACAACAAATCAATTTACTGGGTTTTTTAGAYCTCTTTATGACAAATTATCTTACTCACTAAACCTCATACTAGCAGTTAATGGGGGCCAGTTGAGATCATGAGCCTGGAATAGGGTGGTTGACAATTATGTCCATGAGTTTATTATGAAGATCCTAAAACTTCAGTAATTAAGCATGTTCTTAAAAAGGAAGTGGGAAGTAGGTTCTYTGCCTACTCCATCCCTGCTCCCACTGAACTGGGTGAAGATTTTTGAGAGTATAAATGAGATATGTGCCAGACTGTCCAGTTTTAYAAACCCCAACTTGTACTTGTTTACTGTCATTTGAATGATGTTACAGATATGGCATCAGTAGAACTGCAGGCAAATATGAGGCTCAGTGTGGAGAATATTATTTTTGAAATTACCTGTGGCAAAATTCTTTTTCTTCTACTCTTAGCCAAGAAATCCAAATTCCATGCATTCTTGCCAGCTGAACTCTTAAGTCAAGGACTTATTTGGGAATAGGAAGGGTTGGGGGGGGTTTGGTATTGATCTTTTATTTCAGAGATGGYTAAATGGACTGATTTTTATATCTGATCAAAGACCTGTTTTTTCTCCTATTGAAGTTAATGGCTATGCTCGTATTGATTTCCTAGAATGCTGGATATTCTTCCAAATTAATTCTGTGCTAAAATGGGGCAATCTGTTTTTTCATATGAAGTGAGATTTGTGGTCAGGTCTAGCTCAGTATATGTTGTTGAAGACTATGCAGGGCTTCAGCAATCGATGCAAAATAATAAAAAATTAAAAGGGAGAAGCATTCTGTCAATAGCACTCCTGTAACAAAGGGAATGCTTGTTTTATATTGATTAGGTCCTGTTAAATAATGCATTATGGCTTCACAACCATGTAGGCTCTTGCAGGGTTGTTTATTGCAAGCAGTGGCAGTACAGAAATGCTCTTAGTGAGCAAGGAAATCAATACTGTATCTGTAAACACACTTGCAAATATAATCCCATGGCTCACCCTCCAATCTGCAGCTCCCCATTAAACCAGAACAGTGTGAAATAAGATTGGATCTTAAATTCTGTATTCTTCTTTCTGCACCCCTCTGGACAGTGATAGGCTGCTGAGGGGCTTCAATTAGAACTCAATCCATGAGGAACTTGTTTGGTGTACTTCTACTCAGTTGTCAAGTGCATAAGAGCTATAATCAGCTAAGCCATTTCCAGCATGCCAGATTTTCATATAAGGACATATTTTTGGCAGCTTTCATTTGTTCATACAYCAGAAGGTTCTGAGAACAATTTATTTGTAAATCTACCAAACAATCCCAGTTAAAAATAAGACATTTCCAATGTAGTTTATCAACCCTCTCCAAAGAGTTAGCTACTCAACTTGCATCCTTTTAGGGTCCCAAAACAGTGTAATCTCTCTGTCAATCTTCAGATGAAATCCTTTAGCATGGCTAAGGAAAACGCCCTATTCTTTGGAAGAGTAGTGTGAGTGCCAACTGAAGAGGCAGGTGGCTGAAGCTAAAGGGAGTGGGGTAACCAGTGAAATGCAMACATTCCATTCACATCATGCMCTTCATGTCATTTGGTTTAACACASCTCTGGTGAGACCCACTATGGTTAGGTCTGGCCCCTCCCACTGCAGATTRAGCTAAGGGCAGTACTGCAAAAGAACCGAGTCAAAATGAACTTTCTGTTTAGGGAGTGCTTGTACATTTATTTACTATTCCTCTGAATCTGAGATCCTTTCAAGTACTACAGTCTAGTCCTTCTGAGCCAAACTCCCAGAATTTAGGAGAGCCRTGATGCTTTTTCCTTTAATAGGGTATGACTGGTCCAGTGAGTAACAGAAAATTATCCTGGTATTTCTTTGTGTATATTAAATGCAAGACAAAATARGCTTTGCTTCTGATGATTAGCTCTCACAGTTCCCCCTAATATTACCAGAAATAGAGTAATATTTGTAGCACTGGACAGTTTTAAGAAATTATAAACAATAAAAAATATACTGCTAAACATAGTTGATAATTTTGAGCAAACTGCATTAGGGTGAATTTGGTTAATTTTCATAGACTGATTCTGTGAGATTGTATCTACAGAATTTTATRTTATGATTGTTACTGTACAATACCTTATCTGGACAAAGAATGAGGTTTATCTAGTGTGTACCTGATAACCTGTATTTCCTTTGCAATTGATGAAGATACACGGTCTTGTCCATGAGACAGAGAGAATGATATAATAAGGTAGATTAACTGAAGTTATTAATTTAGTTCTACCGGAATTTTTTCATCATATAGGGGACCTTGGAAGCTAAGCTATACCAGATGACACATTTTAAAACATTAGACTAACAGAAGGAATCCTATTATATAAAAATAATGACCAGCAAAGGTGTGAGGAGAGCTGGAGATGGGGGATTTCAAGTTAAAAATAGATGCTATGCAATGATTAGTAACAGTTGGAGGCACAAACTAGTACTGAACAGTGCTGGTTCATTGGTATCATTTTGAATTCTTCCAAAAATGAAAGATTATTTTTGAGGTTAACTCTTAGTTCAGAGCCAAATTTCAGTCAGAGAGTTCCAACTAATTTTGCAATGACTCTCAAAGTATTGCTTCAGAGGAGACTGCCTGGCTATTTAATAGACAGTACTTCACAGAAGACTGGTGAGTGGGAACTGGAGTCCGGAATACTTTAGTGAGGTCCATTATTTTTCAATACCTATATAAAGGTTTACTGGAAGTCACTGATTTTGTTCCTTAATTTCTAATGGGGTCCATATGACAGACATAAAAAATCAGGGAAACAGGGTGAATTTTACAATTCTGAGATGTGTCCTAAATCTCTTTTGGACTAGGTATGCTGGGAAGATCTGGCCCTGAGCCTGGTGGAACAGTATCCGGAATAACATCTCAATGGCCCSAAGCCATGGACAGAGCAAGGGAATGACATCCATCTTCTGACCACATAGACATGCTCTATACTTTTYTCTCTCCCTTAGGAATTTTTCCAGATGGGGTCACTGATATTTAAATTGGGAAACCAGCAGACCATGGCTGAGTGGGGAGTGAGTTTGGAACCTTTTGTATAGCATGTTCATGAACTTRTGTTTACTTTCAAAGTTTCCAATAAGGTGTCTTCCTTTTAACTCAGTAATATACCAYGGTGCACTTTGCTGTCATGACCAGACCTGTTCATGCTCCTGAGGGAGTTTTTTTAACTCCAGTTTGTCTAGTGCCCTGTCATAGGCAGAATACAGAGAAGCTTTGAAAYGTGGGTAAAGTCTGAAACTGCAATRTCACCAATAYGATGAGCATAYAAAAAARTCCTCCTTAGGAGAAAAAATATCTTCCTAAGAGTAGCTTTAGCTTATATCTGTTGTGAAAACTATGAATAATAAGGGACATATTTCACCCAACTTTGGACTGTACTCTTATCCAGGCCATCCAAAAGGCAAATGGAGTAGCTGAGACAGAGACAAAACTAATACTTGAATACATATCTCCTCTGGAGTTATTTTTCCATAAGCCATGTAGATAAATGTATATAGCTCAGTACATAACTTTCAAGGAATTCTGCAACTAATAAATGTACAACTGAAAAATGTTTTATCATCTTTTTAATAATAACTTTATATAAACCTCACTGTGAGAGATATGTTTACAAAAATCTATCTATATTAAGGTTTCATATTGCTGAACAGTAGACATTAAAGTATCAGTTACTGGTGTGGTTTATTGCAAATCAGTGAGCTGATCCCTTGGCTTGGTCCTGCAGCAAAACCCCTTTTTGATAGCTCTTTACAAAAAAACTAATTGTGGGATTTCATCTAGCAGAAGGAAAATAAGTCTTTCACTAAAGCATTCTAAAAGGGAAGTGTGTATTGCTCATTTTTTTCTCAACTCATGGGTGCAAAAATGAAGTGATTTATTCATTTCCAACACAGCCTTCAAATCAAAACATTGCAGCATTCCTGACTGACTAACATCAGTGGATCGTGTGAACCAGAACGCTATGTTRCAATAACCTCATGATTTTTAGGCAGAAGGATCCTTGAATAATATTTCAGTCTCTGCTTTTGCCTGGAAACTTCCTTACTTTCAGCAGTCCTCCTCTACTTGCCAGCAATGACCTAACTCTAAAATAATYTGCTGCATTTTAGCAGGGAACAAAATTAACTCTTAAGCAAATTGGTGGCCTATACCATCAGCGAAGAGTGAAATGGGGTCCAAACATATGTCCCAACCAGTGCACTGGCAGGGCTTATGGCCTTTGGGAAGTCTCCATGGCCATTAAAAAAGYAGCATTTTGTCCAGAGAAGCCACTTCAGCCACATATTACTGTTGTAATGTCAAGTTAATGGATTCCTTTTTATATATTTCAAGAAGCRCCAGAACTGTACTTTATCATTTATTTGCAAGTACAAATTTGCAGGGTGGAAATTGGTCTTAGGCATATACAGCACAATGTCATTCTTACAAAAAGAAGTTTTAACATAAAATACAGTAATTTTTAAATGTCCCTGCTATGTACACTAGGTAAGTGTTTGTTTTATTAGTACTGGGAAAATAGATCATTTCAGAGGAAAGAAGGGAATTTCTTGCTGTAGTTTGCAGGGCACATTTCTTAGGCTTGAGAACTGCTCAGACATTCAGTCAACATCATCCTCTGAAGCTCTTAGGTTTTGGCAGGTACATTTATCCATGGAATAATACACAAAAAGAAACCCTGATGGCTTGGACGGGGTCGGTGGAGGTCTGAAGGTTAACTTAAGCCAAAGATCCTGAGGGAAATTATTCTTAATGAAAACTGACACATGCATGCCCCTGACAGCTTTAGAAAAAACAAACATATATTTCATCTGAATCTCAAATATTTAAGCTCTGCAACAAACCCTGAACATTTTTTGCAYTGAATAGAGTTAACTGCCAAGGAAAAATTAATTCACACACTTTTTATTCCTACTGCTCTGGTACCCAGTGGAACTRTTTTACATTTATCTGACCCCATGCAATACCTTTCTTTCAAAACCATTGCATTTAATAAATTTTCATAAGGAACAATTTGGAGAGTTGCCCAGTCATTGTCTAAAGCGAAGTAAGAGCAGAACTTTTAATACAACATGTGCACATACTACCCCTGCATTGTGTATGAACGCAAGAGCAAACATGCTTTAGAGGCAGTAAAAGCTATGTCTGCCTAATGAGCTCCAAATGGCATTTCTTGCTGTCAGGGTTAACCCCATTCAGCAGCAAAGTCCCACACAGCTGCTCACTCACTCCCCACACCGCTGGGACAGTGGGAGAGTAAAAGTGAGAAAACTTGTGGGTTGAGATAGAGACAGTTTAACAGGTAAAGCAAAAGCTGCACACATGAGAAAGGTAAAAKGAGGAATTCATTCACTACTCCCCCATGGGCAGGCAGGTGTTCAGCCAATTCCAGGAAATCAGGGCTCAATCATGTGTAACARTGACTTGGGAAGACAAAAGCCATCACTCAAAACATCCYTCCCTTCCCTTCTCTTCCCCCAGMKTTACTGCTGAGCATGATGYCATATGGTTTGGGCTATCCCTTAGTCAGTTAGGGACCCCTGTCCCAGCTGTGTCCCCTCTCAGATGCCTTAAGGCTGGCAGGATGAGAAGCAGAGAATGCCTTCTTCAGCAGGAATGAAACCATCCCTTGTTACCAACACAATTTTGGTCAAAAATCCAGAACATAGAGCCATACTAGGTACTGTGAAGAAAACTAACGCAATTCCAGTCAAACCCAGCACATTCTGTACCACCTATTCCACACAATTTACATCACACTCAGGTCTCACACTATCTGATCCATCAACATTAGTCATCATCTTTCTTTCCATCTTCGGATGTAGAACACAGATACAATTCCCTTGGTTGATGGAYCACCCCTGTGAAATGYCTGTGAAATGCCTGTAAAATGTCCCTTGAGTTCATTTAGTCCATGACTTTGGGCTCCATTTCTAATGGTGATCACTCAGGACAGGGGAGGTCGTGTGTTTTGTGGAGTTACTGGGTATCAAAGGCAATCCAAGCTGAGTCACAACTGTGTTTTACTGCTTCTTGTAAGGCTTCTCCTCCATTTGTTCAGGCAATTCCTGCCATAGAGATTCCTAAACATGCAACTCAAATCTCAATTTACATCTGTTTAAATATACTTCTATCCTAATCTCTACCTTTCATTCCTTTGGAGCAGACCACTGGGTTTAACACTGGAATGAACCCTTCCCTTCAGAGTACATCAGCTGAGACACAGACACAGCCACCATCACAGGCATTTTGAGACGTACCTACTCTGATGTGTAATGTGACATTTTGAGATGTACCTAGTCTTATCCATGGCCACCAATGCTTTGGGGTGTTCCTGCTTCCACATGGACTCAACTACAGGCCACAGTCCCTTTGACTCATTCCCACTGCAGTTCCAGTCTGTCCAGTGCAGCAGGACAGAAAGAGCAGTGATSCCATGGCCATGTGCCAGCCCAGGCACATCGCCACTGCTGTTATCAAAGTGYTCCCAGGCACAGTAGAGAAAGATGATAAGCAATACAACAAACACTACAGCAAGCAGTGAAAACAGAAAGCAGCCATTAAAATGTATTAGGTTCTACTACACACCGGGAGAAGCAGGCCCCATGGCAAGTACAGAAACTTCTCAATTCATGGCTAAACAGCAATAACAKCTATAAATTCAACTTAGCATATTCCACTCAAATCTCTCATTATCTTGAATGTTTCTAGCCTCACACTGGGTGCCAGAGGACTATTGAGATTTAACATCAGGTGACAACTGAACATCACACAGCTGCTCACTCCTACTCCCCCAGTAGCTGGGGGAGTTAATCAGAAAAATAAAAGTGAGAAAATTTGTGGGTTGACATAAAGACAGTGTAATTGATAAAGCAAAAGCTGTGAATGAAGCCAAAACAAAGAACACATTCCCTTCTTCCCATTGGCAGGCGGGTGTTTAGCCATTGCCASGAAGTAGGGTTCCCATCATGTGAAATGGTGACTTAAAAAGACCAACAYTCCAAACTGTGCTCCTCTTCCTCTTCTTCCTGCAGATGCTACTGCTGAGCAGGGTGCCACTTGGTCAGTTGGGGTCAGCTGTCCCAGCTGTGTCCCCTCCCAGCTGCTTGTGCACCCCCAGCCTCCTCATGGGTGAGGTGAGACACAAAAGTCCTGAGTTTGTGTAACACAGCAGTAGTTGTAGCTCATGCTCATTGTGTAGCTCAGCAGTAACCCTGTGTTATCAACAGTGTTTTCAGCACATAAACCCATACTAACTGCTGAGAACAAACTTTAGTCTCTCCCACACAAATTTATCATACTCATATCCCAGTTATAGTGTCCACACTTGCACAGTCAAATTTCCCAATGAAGTTGATGGGCTTTCTACATGTATAAAACAGGAATGGTAAATGTGAGTAACTACAGGTGCATGTATATTAAAGTATGGTGTCCTCCACTGCAGAAAACAAGAGGAAAAACATGGATTTTTAGAGATACTGTACAAAGAGTTTTTGGGTGTATGCTCTCACTGAACATGAACTGGTATTGTTCTTACAAGTTTCTTAATGAGAAGTSTGTGTCTATAATAACTAAGATGAGTCTTTATTATAAAAACAGATAAGCTAAKACAGGAAGGAGCTTGAGAAAGGCATATATGTCTTTCAGTAGATAGYTGTGACAGAAATGACTCACTAATTAAAAGAGTTTGAGTGCTTCAGGGATGTTACAGTTCAGCCCAGACCTTAGGAGATCAGACAGTCTTACGGGATGCCTATCGTATTGCTCAATATGCCATTACAGACCTCAGACACATTAAGCAAACRTGCTACTGATTAAAGCCAACAGCAATCAGAAGACACTTTTCATAGAGAAGGCAAGARCAGTTGAGTGTGATGTCTGATGGGAGTTACACGGGTTTGTACCAGTTGAGATTCTGCTTGTAATCAGCACGATGCTGGTGACTGACCACAGCATCTCAAGTGGCTGGGAGCTGCACAGTGTTTGCTCAGCCCAGCCTGGGTTAAAAGGGAGCACTGTTAATATTTGCATCACAAGCATGCCCAGAGACCTATTCTAAAATCAGGAGTCYATTTTGCAGCCCTATTGAAGGGTTTATTTTTTCCATAGACTTAAGAAGGGTGTGAGAAGAGCAGATTATTGTCTGCAATTGAATCATAAGTGGAAGCTGAGAGAGTTTAAAAGCTTTCTACATCTGATTACAGGAGATTGGATTCTTTCTCACTAGAAAAATAAAGAACTATTGGAGTAACTTATCAAGACTCAGCTCTTTATTTAAGAGAGCCATGCAGCAAATGTAGCAAAAGARGGAAGAAAACAAATTGTAGGAAACTAATGACCAAGAAAGAACAGCCATTATTCTGTTTGGAGGAAAGAATTTTTGATTCCTTGCCTATGATTATTTTTGCATTGAAAATAAAATGTCCTTGCCTATGATCATTTGTGAACTAAAGTTAACCAGTAGGAGTCCTGAGAATGAAACCCAGGATTACTTGTCCTGTATGGGTCCACTAATCACAAGGCTGCATAAYCAAATTCTCTTCCAGTTATGAATTCCTTTCCACATATCAACTCAAATTCAGATGGAGAGATAGAGTCCCTCCTTTACCTGTGATGAGCACTGTAACTGTGCAGCTACAATTTTTTGGAGCTAACCTCAAGTCCTCTTAAGGGGACCTTTTCTGAATATGGAGAGAGTTGAGTAGTATTTCACAGCAGCATTGGAAGGACATATCCTTTCAATTCTTKACATGATCCATTTTACTAACAACAGTGCACTGTAGTGTATATATGTATGTGATCTATAGTAGATCTCATGCTAATTCCAGATGACACAGTGTAAATTTCTTCTAAAATCACTATTACTTGGAATTACAGACACTGAATTTCAAACATCTGGAAATGTATATGCATTTGTATAAGTATTTAGCATTAACAGAAGAGATGATTAAAAGAATGATACTGATTCAAATACGGTTGACTTCTTATTTAATCTTATTCTTAAGTTCACTTTATATTCTATATGTAACTGTCAGTAATTCCAGCCCGTAACAATTAAGGACGTCTTCATCTGCTCTGCTCTGAGGATTTGTGGTAAGGTTTACACTGCCTCTCTGTTCAACAGCCTCTCCCAAAAGTGTGAGCAGGCACTGCCCCTTCACTGCTGCAACCAACACCATTTCCATTTGCATGTGTAAGGTGGGTATGGAGCTAATTTCTGTCTTGGCCCAAAGCTCTACCCATGCCCARTTGGAACYAAATGATCTTTAAGGTCTTTCCRACCCAAACCTTTCTATGGTTCTGTTATTTTGTATTTGGCTGTGATAGTTCTCCCCAGGAATTGGGGACAGAGCTGGTGAGTGAACTCTATCCAAAACATTTTGAGGTTTGAAATACTTTGTTCTAATGGTGGCTTGACACATGCTAAAGAACTTCTTTTAAAATAATTTTTGAGTAACCATGGTGTGTATGTGATTGAGGTATTCCAGCTTTGTTGCAGAYATAAAGGCTGTTTTCCTTTAAGTTGTGAAATTGGATGATGCTGTTTGCCATTGTGAATAACTTCTCAAAGCCTTTTAAACTAAATTGACTTAAAAAGTATTTTCATCTTGTCTTAGTAATATAGTCATAGAAAGTAGGGCTGGAAGGTGGTCAGTCAGGCCACCCTACTTCCTGAAGAAAAAGCTGATTGCACCTCARCTGTTCCTGAGAGATGTTTGGTACATGTTTATAACAATGTCACTGATGAGTTTCCCACTGCTGTTTAAGGTGCTAATGAGGAATTTCTAATTTTAGATATTTTTATAGTTCAGACAATTGCATATTAAAAATTAAAAGTGATGGTTTGAAAGGACGTGTTTTTAAAAATAGGATAAGGATTCCTCTTAAAAATTGTTCTTGRAGTGAAAAATATTACATCTGGTTTTGCCACTATCAAAACCTTTTTTAGGCTGTAGATCACCCAGCTATGGGGCAACAATTTTGTTTCTTACTGGATAACAGCTCCAAAAAACTATGAGGCAAATGTGGTGCAAACTGCAAGACAGAGTTAATGGAGTGCACTCTGCCACAATGTTCTGAATGGTTATTTTGCTTTTCTGTATTCTGAGGGACCACAAGTTTCTTTAGATGTTATTCATTGATAWATAGATGCGAGCATCTTCAGTGACCAGACCCTCAACTCTCTGCTATTAGTGAAGAAAGTTGATTGCATTAGTAAGCCTCTGGTAAACATAGGAAAAGAACCAGTGCAGTTAAATAGATCATCTAAACAAATATAGGTCTGTATCTTTTGAATTATACTTCCCATAAAAGATGAATCCTTCTTTTATTTTTTCAAAAGAAAATTCTATACTAATATATAAGATAAAGGAGAAGAAGTCTTGTTTTTCTACATTCTTATAGCATGAGCAGCTGTGAATCATTTACACATGGCATTAGGGTAAATACAGATGAAAAGAGAAAGAAAAGTTTTCCAAGAAACTGAGASTAGTAGTAGTGGAAATAATCAAATCTATTTCTTGCTCCAAGCCTTCCCTGAAATTTTGCCTAGCATCTTTACCACAGTAAAAGTTTGGCATATCCTAGGATTTCGGGTTTTCTTTTCACATCAACTCTCTAAGAATGAGAATTATCCTGTTCTTAAGTAATTACTTTATCTTTCCAGGTGGAATATCAAACTATCTTAGCAAAGCTGAATATGAACTTTCCCCTGTTTGTTCTTTTTTTTTTTTTTAAGAGAAAAAGACACAAATTTTCCAGTCATCTCTGCTGACAGCTTTCTATATAAAAAACCTGAACTATATTTTTCAGAGGCACGCACAAGCAGGCACATAACCTGTTCTCCATTGAAGCTGTGAATCACCCATGAAAAAAAAACCCCACAAATCAAACACCCTGAACAAGTCCTTGTCCTCTTGGGTCTCTTCCATTGTTTGGTTTGGTGTTTTTTTCTTATTTCTCCTGCATTTGCTGTTTAAATCATACCTATCACTTCAAGCACAAGAAAATCAGAGGAAGTCAATGGTGTTGCTGGCAGTAGATTACAGACCTATATTAGAGAAAAAAACCACTGAAATAATTTAGTTTGTATTAGATAGGAGAGGTAAGAGACAGGCGTACAAGGTATCCTTAACCTTTTTACAAGGGCTTTATGTTCAGATAAGTAGGGATTGAAGATAAACCCCATTACCAGTTTGATTGTTCAATTACTTTTTCATAAAGAACACATCTCTGTAAAAAGGGCAGACATAATTATGAGTGTGTTGTTGGGGTTGAACCTCTTAAAACCCAGAGAGGAAGAGAAGATATGGACCTTTATGAATTCTCTTTTTTGTTTCTGTGTTCAGTTTTCTCTTTCATGCTAGGCAATGAGCTGCTGGTGAAGCCATGGAGCAGAAAATCAGAGAAGCAGTAACTAGCAGCCAAGTCAGCTGCTAACTCAAGTGAAAATGCAAGCCAGCTAGCAAGGGCTGAACATTGCAGCAAGAGAGGTRGGCACCCAGCAACTCCATGAGAATACCAATGGGAAACATTTGTTCTTGATTACTAGGTAGATGTTAAGGGATTAATGTGAAAGGGAACTTTTAATTAGGAAAAAAGGTTTGCAGAACAAGTTAGGACATATGAATGGATGAAGGAGGAGAAAACAATTCACCATTAAGGTGTTAATTTTATGTACTGCATGTCTATAATGTTTTAAGTGCATAACTTCGTAATAGTCTGAAAGAACCAGAGAAATTAAAAATCAGCTTAAGGAAACAAATGCCACTTGAACCACACCACTAAGGTAAAATAAGGGCTAACCTGAGAATATCCTTACGTATTTTCCTTGGCATTGCAAAATATGAGAAAGAAATAATGGAAATTATGAACATATTAGTAGAAATTAGTAGAAAAAATAAATCCTGGTTATGAAAACTCCCTTGGAGAAGTTATACCTTTATTGCTGCCTTGACTRTTAACACAAGAGTAGGCTTTGCTTCTCATGCCCATTCAAAGTGATAGCTCTCAGTGTCACWAGCACTGGCCACTCCACAAGGAGCAGGCAGTGTCAGTTGTTTCATTCACAGTAGGCAGCATGTACTTGGATTTTGTCACCTGGGCAACAGTGCACATATTTCTGTGTCCAAGGGCACTTCAGAAAACACTGTCTGCTGCTGTCATAAAGACTTCTCACTGGACTTTCCCCTCCTTCTTTGTTTCACCAACACATGCTGGTTCCTGTAATTCATATTCTTGTATTTTCAGCATTATTTCTCTCCTCTTGAAACATTTTTCACAGGTGTAAACCAGTGAATTCTGTTCACCCCCACTTTAAAGCTGAAACAAGGAACTACAGAGCTAGGTCTGATGTCTTTTGAAAATTTTGGTGATAAGATCATGCTGAAGTATTGTCTATTATGAAAAGTCCTAGAAAAACTGTCATAAAGGAAAACAATATGCTCCAATGGAAAAAAGATTCTATAAAAAATATTGTACAGTTAAAACTGTCCAGTTCCAATAATAGCTTCTGACAGTACTTCTTAGATATCTCAAAGCAGTTATACCCAGTACACAAGACCATTGTGACTCCTGGTATTTAGCATCATGTTCTGATAAAGCCATAAAGCCATGCTGAAGTTGTTTCAGGACTTACTTAAACATATATTCTGAATTTGTAGCCCAATATAGAAAATTGCAGAAAGATTATCATTCTCTATTGCAATTAAGAGAATGTTTCCATAAGTGTTTTTTTATCCAGATTATGCAGAATTTGAGAGTGCACTCTTTGTCTTAGCAACCTACTGGAAGGTGCATTCAATGTCTCCTTACCAGACACTGAATTAAGGCTYGCAGGATTCAGCAGCTCATGCCTCCCTGCCCTCTTTGTGGCTGCTGCATGCAGCTAATTCCTCCTGGGAAAAGAAGCAGGCTATCGGTTTGTTTACCATCCAGTAAAGATATCTGGCAGTTTCCTTGCACAAAATGAGCTGCTCTCTTGTCAGGAAGGTGTTTGATCCTCTCACAAGCTCTGCCATCTGTTGAATAAATATAGGCATGTGAAAGTTCAAAGTGTTACTGTGCGTAATAACAGGCAGTGGAACAGTGCATAGGATTGACTGSTGGAATTAAGACATATACAGTCCCCAATTATGCCATAGTTACAGCACTGTTAGGAACAAGACAAACTCTTTCAAAAAGTCACCCCTCAAATTTCTTTCCAGTAAAAAATAAAAATCAATATTCTCTGCTGGTTATCACACGCACTTTATACTTAACCACCAATTTACCTCTGCCCACACCAAGTTAATTCACAGTCTGTTTAATTTACTTCAGGACTGGATTGACCTACAAAAATTCCTTAAAAATGCAAAGTTAAATAGACACAGAATTGCAATGAGTAGGGTGGGATTTTCAGTTTGTTTCTCAGTCCCAGACAGACTGTGAAATTTTACACAAACTGTTAGTTATTGTTTCATGGGTTTGGTTTTCTCTCCATTTTAGTGTACAGAGAGAAAAGCACATTTTATTCTGCTCATAAGCAAAATCATCTCCAACCTATATGTTAGTGATTACAAATATTGAAGTAGACTTTTTTTTTTTTAGGGTTGATATGAATTTATTCAGTACTATTTCCAGTAGTAAGTGCAGCAAAATCAACAATGTTTAAAATACCTTATGAAGGAATTTTCAAAGTTCTCCTGTGAGATTATGCTATTATATAATCAATGGTTGGTGTTCTAGGAAATGCCCATAACTTTGAAATACTAATTCAGGAACACTTGCTTTCTATACCCCGAACTGAGGACATGCAATAGAGATCTCCCTTACTGGCCCAAAAGCTGTCACCTTTAAGCCATTATGAATTTTTTCTTTATTGTATTAAGTGTAGTAACAGACTAAGATGAGATAAATATTATTATTTATTATGCCTCTTGTAATTAATAACATGATATACTGATGTGATTTTCGTTGTCTGTTTTGTAGTTTTGCAGGGATCCTCAGTTTAGGGACAGGGTTGTTGAAGAGATGTGATGGCAGTAGGGTCTCAGCCCTGGGAAAGACTGCAATCTCATTATTAGTCAAGAGGAAGCAGGAAAGGGAAAGTTTAAAACAAATGAGGTAGAAAAGTAAAACAGGAGATAATTGTTAATTGAATTACTATTTTAAGGTGTGGTCACACTCTACTAYAAATAGGATTTATCTGACAATGAGAAATCTGTATGAGTAACACCTAAACAGTCCAACTGATAGAATATTTTAACTAGTRTAAGACTTTCCTCAAGAATTTTAGTCATATGTTTTTACATAGTTTCTAAATTAGTTGCCTGTATATCCTCTATTCTCAAGAGAGAGAGGTATCTCCAGAGGACATTTCTTTCAAGATTAAAAAATGTGTAAAATAGGAATCATGGATTGCTCTCAGCAGCTGCCAATCTTCTTCCAGTGACTTATGAAGAGCACAGAGGACTTATCTAAATTTATCTAACTTTAGATAAATTGCAGACAGCTCTTATTGGCTCAGCAGAATCCAACAGTTAAATTGCAGTTTATTTTAGTGATCTGATGATTGAAATATCAGTGACTACTCTGTTCTCCAATTATTTCCTTGTCAGAGGAAATGGAGACCTGAGGTGTACTTTAAGGAATAGTTCTGTCATAGCTCACACCTATGATCTCATGATAAAATATACAAGTGGTGGCCTGTGGAGCTTTATCAGTTAWTTGCAAATGGATGAGGATTAGCAGACACTAAGAAAGCAGACACTGAGAACTACTAAGAAATTCAAGCAAGAAGAAAAACTACTGCAGTGTCAATCCAGAGCAAGTTTTTGCTTTAACTCAGTTCAAATTTATAAACTCTTTCCTCCAATCTATTCAACACAAATATTTCTGCAAGCACCAGAAGTCCTTGGATGTCACCCACATCCATGCTCTAAGTACTACTCATGAGAAGTTTGTGATCCTGGTTTAAAAATTAGTTTGCTAAATTACTTCAGCCAGTCACTTCCTTCTGCACATTTTATTTTTTTTTTTTACCTGCACAGAGGGAGCAGGTGTCATCACTTCTGTAACATGCCTTAAGTTCTTGAGGTAAAAAGAGCTTTTTAACACACCAACTAGTATAACACAAACACCAAATCCTAATATAAGTCTTTGCTCCTCTGGTGTCACCACAGTGTCAGGATGAGACTCTTATTTTTGATTCAGGCATAAAATATTGATACTGGTTGTTTGTTAACATAATTTGGTCAGGCAGGGTTTGTTTTTTTTTTCTCCTTCTCAGGAGCAGCTAATGGACTTTGAGAAAATCTTATTCCTCTCTGGACTAGCTCCAGTATTTTTCTTGTGGCCAAATTTTATTTTCTGCTGATGAGACACATTTTTAAAAAAATGTAATGATGTTGATATTCTTGCAGTAAAACCTTGCATGCTGCTAACACTTAACAAAGGAGACAAAGATCTGGGAAAACAAGGTTAGTGTGAAGTGAAATATTATAAGATATTAAGCTGTGTAATTTTCTGTAGCAATTTTTTTTTTATCTGGTTCATACAACTGTCAACACGGATGACCATCCTTGTATTTTTTATTGCCCAGATTGTTCAAAAGTGGCTTCTTGGTTTGTGGCTATTATTTTGAATCTGCACTTCATTATGCCAAATATTTGCATATGCAATTCACTGAGGTACTTATACTGACCCCGGGGAAATGCCCAGTGAACAATCACTGTGACTGAGTTTGAATGAATAATGAAATGCTAATGGAAAAATGTGGGCCCACCTGATAGCAACTGAACCTTGTTCACCATAAAATGGGCTGGATCAAAGGTCTTGTTAAAAATTCTTTCCTATACCATAATCAGAACAGATTAAGATTTCAGTGTAATTTTACATAGGTAGTAAAAGTAAGTCTCCTAAAACTGCTTTCTCCAAATGTTATCATTTGATTCTTATTCATAGGGAATGAAGGTGGTGTGCAAATCATTGGRTTTCCTTCTCCTTTTATCTATAGGACTGTAGCAGGGGAAGTGTAGTGCCACCCTTCCCTTTCCTTATTTCTTCAAGATTTGTGAGCTGATAATAATTCAAAATTACTATATTAAAATTCTGTTTACATGGGGAGGATGGAATCTAAATATTTCCCAAGTGAGTTTCTGACTGAAATAGCAATGATGGTTATGCACGCCCAATTTTGTAATTGTCAGTGGTAAATTATTCAGGTTTTTTCATTGCTTTAGAAAAAATAAATAATGTATCTACACACTCTATTTTCAACCAGCMTGTTAGTTCATACATGTGGGCTTGCTCTTCTCCCACTCTAAGTTTGCCACGATATTGTGCCTGGTTCCACACAGCTGCATTATCTGACAGCTGAGGCCAAGCTTGTGGGGTTATCTCATTATCTGGGTCCTGCTGTGGGGTTGTGTGTGCCCCTGAGTGCACCAGTGTGACAGCRTGGCTGCTGCCTTCACACCTCCCAGGTACCTCCTTCCAAGCACAGCAACAAAAAAATCTCTTCCCACCAACAAAAATTACCCTTCARCAAGCATGATGTGAACGAGGGGTGTGTTACAGCTGCCCTTACCTCATCCCCCTCTCTCCCCCACAGACTGTGTTTAGGGGTGCCAACCCTCCCACTTTGTTTGGAATCCTGAGAAGGTGAATATGAAAATATTGCTGTTTGGTGTGGTGGGGAAAAACCCCCGAATAGCACAACATGAGATCAGAAACTGTTCAGGATGATTATAAAGAGACAATGAAAGGAATACACCTTTTTCTGAAGGGAAATTAACTAATACGCAAAACCACGGAGCACAAGGGAATTTGCTGCCTGTGCCAACTGCAGGCATAAAATAAGGACTGGAATGGCACAGGTTGAAGGAAGGACTTCAGTTTCACACATAGCAGACACTTTTCTCAGCACTTTTCCTCTTGCCTGTAAGGCCGAGCAGGAGAGGGGACAGTAATGGTACAGGCAGCCCTACAACACCCAGGGTCAGTCAAAGTGACCTGCCAKGAAAGGAGTTAAAAGAAAATCTGCTGCTTAGTAGCTCTTATTTGTCTTTACCATATGTTATTAAGGAYGTATTTTCTTTAACTAAGTAGCAGCTCAGTGAGCATCTGAAAGTCCAGGAACTCCAGAGAGGAAACTCTGCCCTTTCTCCCCTCCTGACCCACTGGTATTGGAACTCTTGAGCCTTTCTGTCCTCTGCAGAGGCACCTCCAGCAGCTTCAGGCAAGGCATAATTCAATAGTCAGTTTACAGGAGAGAATAGATAAGAGGATCATTGAGCTCCACAATGGGCTTTCAGCCCTCTGGAAGTGTTACTTGTGTTTGGTCAATTCAAAACATTCAGAGAATTGCTTTTAACTACTGTGCCTCAGTCATGCATGAGCCAGAGTTTATAAATATATTGTCCTTTAGGTTCTTAGGTTAAAAGGTTGACTTTTTCTGTGAACATTATTTAAAAAAAAAAAAAGTCAACATATTTTTTCTAACAATTAAGTGCAAAAGCTTCATTCCCAAGCCATGAGTTAATGAAAGAAGAATATTTCTGACTCCATATTTCTTCTACAAAGGCTGTCAGAGATGTGGTATGTCATTCTGATGTCTTTTCCTGAAAGTAGAAAAGGACAGTAGTCAAAACCTATCTTAAACATTATCATACTCAATGTATAACATGTACCACACAGGTTCAGTCAGTGGCTTGTGGTGATTTCTATGAGTCATTTTTCTTCACAAGAGTTTAACAGGCTGCAGCAGCTAAGCAAGTGATCCAATTATCTCTGGGAGGTATTTTTATTATTCACAAAACTCAGGGAATACAAGACTAAGCTGCAGCTGTTTTTGACTAAGTGTAATTTAGGCATTGCATAACAATTGTGTAATATGTTTAAAAAAAATAAAATTAATCCTCCACTAAAAGTATGCATTTCTATTGTGCATAAGGCATGTAAATGCCAGGGCTAGCACATTTCTGACTAAGGTAGTCCATTGCCTTTTTTAGGAAGTGGTATCAGGCCTAGAGCCATTCTTCTGAGCGCTCTAGACTTTGTGTCTTCCCTCATTATTACACCAAATGCCAAATTAGCTGATGTAAGCATTCCCTTAACATAGGATTCCTTATGCTCTAAGTACCTTTTCCTGAACTTAAGCTTCATGAATTTACAACTTGCCTGTAAATCGTTTTCTATTACCCTACAAATAGTTGTAAATGTTGAAGATGTCATTAGCCGTCATCTGAGTAATTTTGAGTTATCTAAGTGAATTTAGGTTCTTGCATAAATATCTTATGATTTCTCAATGTACTTCTGGCTGTTYTTGTGTTCAGCTGCGTACATAACACTCCTGCCAGCAATTTTTAGCCCTCTATGGTTGTCTTGGAGTTATTTGCAGAGCTTGGCTAACCCTGCCTGTTAAG
Organism: Alauda arvensis; assembly: GCA_902810485.1. NCBI lineage: Eukaryota > Metazoa > Chordata > Aves > Passeriformes > Alaudidae > Alauda > Alauda arvensis. The sequence continues at coordinate 137,079 of CADDXX010000632.1, forward strand.
GCATCGAACAGCCACTCATTTGACTGCCCAGTAGAGAGTGGCCATTTGGTTTTGTTTGCTTGGTTGGGTTTTTCGTGTGTGTTTGTGTTTGGTTGGTTTTTTGGTTGTTATGTTTTGGTTTTATTTTTGTTTTAAAATCAAAACTAGGCTACTTTTCACTTTCTTTTTATGCTGGGACAGTTGATAAAGGATGTGCTGTCTGTTAGTGGAAAGGCTATTCCTTTGCAAGACTTAATATTCTCTTAATTTTACTCAGGCTGTTGTTAGAGGTTCCAAATATAGCAAGTCAAACAATAATTTCAGCACCTCCTGGTTGCCTGCTTTCTCCCTCTATTAAATGTTTATATGCCATTACTTTTAATTTACAGATTTCCAGATCCTTTAGTGGATGATTGAATTAAATTATATTAATTTTTCAATTATAATTTTTCAAATATAATTTTATTATATTAACTCCCAAAGTGCATCTGGAAATCTTGATAGTAAGTGAGATGTGACTTAAAGTATCCTGATATTAGAGAAGATACATGGCAATATTATTTGATCTACCACAGCAGAATAGTGCAGAACATCAATTATATAGTACTCTTTATATATTAACAATATAATGATAACTGGTTCCTCCAATTTTGAGCTTCATTTTTCTCATCTGTGTATCACTGTGTATTGCATTGTGTAAGACAGGTGGTGTGAGATGTAGTTATTTTTAAGCAATGTCATGTAAGAACAGGAGTAATTGCTATTGTATGCAATAGGAGTCCASAATGACTGACAAATTAATGTCTTTTTCCCACTTCTCCAGCCACTTGAATTACYTGTGCTTTGTGTTCCAGAGTCAAGAAGTGAGAAAAGTCTATGACCCTYCTCCCTCAAATGGTGAAAATAAAGGTACTCAAAGAGTAATTCTACCAGAGTGACAGGATTTTTGCTTCTAAACTAAATGAAATACATGGTCTGTTGCCCAAGATCTGATTACAAAATGTGGTTCTCTGTTAACACCTATCTACATACAAACCATATTAAGTATAACCTAGTTTTCTCTCTGGGACAAAGGACAAATTATACAAAGCACACTGTTGTGTAACAAATACATTATGTTCTCTAAAAGCTGCCAGTCTCCAATRCAAGCTAGGAAGAATGCCATGCAATACTTTGTCTGGAACAGTAATAGTGTTAAGCATCCTTGATATCCTAATTTTAAAATAAATATGACAAAAACCCCACTGATATAAAATTGATACAACCTCATATGAGAGGTGTATAGACACACTCTTCATTTATACATATATATATATATATATATATACATATATATATACAAAAACCTTTGGGTTTTGCAAAGGTATATTTTCATTACCACTAAAGCTAAGGAAAATATATCTGCCCTTGTTTAAATAAATAAATTAAAAAAAAACCCAAAAAAAGAAAGAGGAAGACAATGAGAGAAAGTTCCAGCCTCACAGATGAAAGAAAAATTTGCAGGCATGAAATCCAGTCTTGAAAAACAGATCCAATAAATMAAAAGAACATGAAATCTATTAGCTTTTAAAAATTCATCCTTTAAAATCACGCTCATCCTTAACTCGGGTAAGGTAACTCATCCTTACCTGCAGTGTACGTAAGCCTGACTCACAGCACAGGATTTATAAACTTATGTCAGGTTATTTTAGATAGAAAATAATAAACACTCTTGATTTTATCATAGCTGAATGCAAAGAAAATGTTAAGTCTACAACTGTTTGGGTCTGGAGCGGTGTTAAGATCTTCTATTTCCTGAAATCCTTCTCAATGCAGTAAATGGAAAGTGTTAGGGAGATTCACAGCCCAAACCAATCAAGAACCCGAGCCAGGTCCTGCCTGGATGCAGGCAACAAAACTGGAGAAAAGAGCTCATGTGGCTTCTCCCCTCATGGAGTTTAAATAATCCATCCCATGGTGCAAGAAACTACTGCCATGTGCTTCCAATTCTGTTTTAGTGGGTCAGAATTTATCTTTCAAGAATATGGCCAGGCTACACGTTTTTACTTTGGAAAAATGTCACCAGAATTTCTGCAGTGGAAAATCTTTTCCATCCAAATTTCCATTGAATTCCTTTGGCAATAAAACACACAAAKAAAGTTTCACAGGTGATGAAATACATATATCCACAATTTGACATTATTATACAATTTAGAACTGCTARAATGCTTACTTGCTGGTTCACTGAAATATCAAGAAGTATGGACCATTTCCTTTAGAAATGGGTTGACTCAAAAATGTAAATAATCATCAGCTGAGGCCTTCATTTTCTCCTTTATGCTGCTGTCTCTCTCTTTTTACTTGCCACCATTTTAATAAATCACATCAGTTTTCTCAGGTACTACAACGTTTTTGATCATAAATATTCCACTACTTGTACAYTCTTTTCATAAATCAATGTATATCTTGAGTTATGAAAGGATGGATCTCAAGGTCTTGGTTGGAATTCTGTATATTTCCAGACTCATTCTGTCCCTTTACAGATATTTGGATATTTTGTTGTTTTTTTTAATGATGAGTATGACATTTCAACATTTGAAGAGAAAATAATGTTAAAATACTTGTCTACCCTTTATAAAGTAAGAGCATCCACTTTTTTTTGTTTGGGATTTTTTTGGCTTTTTTCTTTTTTTCCAACAAATGGCTTAGGGAGATTATTTCCTGAGATCTAATTGGAATTTTTTGTTTTTTGAGATTTTTTTTGGTTGCCTTTTGTCAGATCACTGTGCACTGCAAAGATGAGTGTGATCTATGTTGCCTGCTTCCTTGCATCAGGTATTTTTCAGACAGCAATAAGATCTCCCCTTAGCCCCCTTACCCTTCCTCTCTGAAGACTGAGCAGATCCATTTCTCCTCTCCTCCAAAGACCTCTGTCTCCTAACCATCCCTTGGGTCTTCATTATTCTTGCTGTGGAAATAGCTGGATGCTTTGTACCACATTTCTTCCAYAGAAACTGTTCAAACTCTGAGCCCAGAAGTATTCCCTGCACCTGGATTACACAGTTCCTATGAATTTCTTCATTTAGAAARCAGTTTTTCTGAAAGAGGTGACAGTGCTTGACTTTGCACTGGTGGAAGRATTTTTTTTGCTGGAATCCCTTCTCCACATTTCCTTCATTGAACCTGGAACGTCTTTARGACCAGATGTAAAAGTTCTGAAATTAAAAGGTAATAAGAAATTCRAYGAGACTCTTTCTCAGCCCAGGGAAGATAAAACTCTCCTAAGCAGCTAGAAACAGGGAGTGCTTTTTGCAAAAATCCTGCATGGTATGGAATAATAACCCCASCTGGAACACCCACTGTAAATTCTATCTGTTGCCAGGCTGACACTCCTGGGCTTCTAGTACCTTCTTCCCATTGTGCCTACATTAGACAAGCTTGTTGACTCTATTTTCATAAAGATTTTAACTCAATTTATTTTTATTCCTTTTTTTTTTCCTTTCTGTCCTCCACATACTGCTATTATTCTACTCATCGGGGGATCATAAAGCCACAACCTCCCATCTTATTAACAATAGAACTAGTAATTGTTAATACAGAACACTTACAGGCATAATTACACAGCAAATAAGTTCACATTTTAATCCCTTAACACATAATTTATCTTACTCATTTACTAATCCCCATTTCACAACACAACTTACACATTCTTTTATTAGTGARTTATCTGGGCATGAACATTTTGGGTATTCACTGAAACAGATACCTGGCATTTAATAAGCCTTACAWATCCTTTGCAACATCTCTGACAAGTCTGGTGATTGTCTTTTACTAGGAYACCACTCTTGCCAGGCTGCATTTGGGGTGTGGAATTCAGTCCATTAATCAAGTACCCATAATAGCAGTACTGACAGTACCAGAGCAGACAGAGATAAACATCCCAATCACTCATTAAATTGTTTAAGAATGAGAGTAGCTAAGCACAATGGTAGATCTCCAAAATTAATACTTGCCTTTCGTTAAATTTCTCTCATTTTTCACCACTTTCAATTAGCTGTCCCAAATAAYACACCAGAAATTGTTCCAGGTCTTGTACTAGAATGAACAAGACAAGTAGGAACTCCAGGAATTCAAGGTTAAGCCCAAGGCACAGATTATAGCAGAAACTTTGTTTTTCATTTACATTTTAGCTCCATCTCAGCTAAATCAGATGGAGCAACCAAGGCCATCATCTACTTTACAGATTTAATAATCAGAAAGGATCYAGCTTACTCTGCTGTGAGAATAAATTTTTCCACACCTGATCCAACAGAGGATATTTTGTGGAGGGAAGATTTTGAGGACTGGAGGAAAAAAAACCAGAATTGCTTTTTTCAAAGTCTGACGTTGACTCTTTATATTATGATTACTGAAAGATGTAATGAAGCATATATTGCATGGCACTGTGGTTTGTGGCTAGAATCTGACATTTCCCAGTAACTCCTAGCACAGACTGATGTAATTGTTACATAATAATGAAATTACTAGGGAAGTTTGGGTGAATTTTTTGCTTCTTGCTTTCCTGACAGCTGAAAATTKTAGTCTTTATTGTGGAGCTCAGTAAAACAAGGTAATTTGTTCTTTCCCTTCACAGAGATCCTACATACACTCAGACACTGTACTTGCTGGCTTCACACATCTTTTCTTAGTATTCCTGAGTAAGGAGAAACAACTCACACATCTGCAGGGTGTAAGTGAGGAGAGTGTGCTGTGCACAATCTGCCCCTCTGTGCCCTGATCTCCTCAATGTTTTGGCTATCAGGACTGCCCAGGACTCATCCTTACATTTAAAAGTGGTCAAAGTAAGGTGACACTAAAGCTGTGCATGTCTACCATCACCCAGACTTTGTGTCTGGCCTTAAGGCAGGCCATTGGAAAGAAACCAACAGATTTGTGGTTCTTGTCTCTGAGTAGATCTGAAATATCCAAGCTTTAGTTATTTTTTGGTAAAGGCATTCTGGCTTGGACAATCTTCTAATAATTTTCATTAACAAAGAGAGCTCCAAGGGAAAAAAAAACAAAAACCCAACCAACCAAACTAGGGCAATATATTTTTAATGCAATTCACCATGACAAGCTGTATGACTCACTAGTAGCTGCATCTTCCATTATTCCAAGGACACAGAATCTAAATTTGTCAGTACTGGGCAGAAATAGTGTACAGCCATAGCCAAGTCATTGGGTAAAGAAATATTGGCATAGGTAGAAGAGTACAATCCATTCTAGGGTCTTGAGTCATGTAAATACATCCATTGGTAAGAAAACATATATTTTTAACCAAAGATTATATATATGTAGGGAAGATTTGATTTTTCAATTAGTTCTGTATAACCCAATTCTTCTTTCCTATGGATAGGATGCCAAAAAGGAATTAACTACAGACAGTGGATCCAAGATTTCATCCCTAATTACTGGTAGACATAGGGATGATAAAAGCTCATACCACCATGGGCCAGCATTAGCACTTGCTGAGCTCTAATACAGTCCCTGGATGAAAGCATCTTTTATCTTTCAGTCCTAGTGAGAAACAGTATGAAAGTGTAAATCACAGAGGAGATATTCAGAATGCCTCCATATGGTCTTAGACATAAGAAAAATGCACAAGGCAAAGTGATTTTTTAAAGTTATGAATGTTCTTTTAGAACCCCACCCCAGATTAACCAAGCATTATTTGAGACAAAATCAGTAAATATATTATAATTTCAGATAATATACTTTATACAATATTCTTTATTCTTTCTTTTTGYCATCAGTAGCAGACACTGTTGCACTGACTTGCTCTTTGCTTTGCYAATGAGTCATTGCATCATCATCTGAATTCCTACTGCTGGGGCACAGTGCTAGAAACTGTACTAAATGTTGAGATGGATGTCCTGCATGGGTCTACAACTCCACTGGGCAGCCTTCATGCATAAATTCAAATGATAGGAATATTTGCAGTCTGTGTAATGCTCGTCTCTCAGAATCTCTCTCACATATTTTTAGGTACRCTTAACTTTAGGAATGAACCATTTATTCTCACACACTGCATGCTTTCAAATTCCCTCTACATCTCTGCTAAACAAAAATGTGCATTCTGATAGGAATTCAACCAAAGTTGGGGATCTTGTAACTTCTCCAAATAAGTTAATTAAGCAATTTTTCTGTTGGAAAAGTGTGCTTCATTTCCACTTTTAATTCCTCAGGCTGCTCACCTTTTGCCCTTGTTAAGCATGATGGTAGAAAGGTAAAATAGTGCTCTTAAAGATATCATCAGCATTGCCAGTCAGAGTGCAGGAGGAAATTGCAACTAGAGAAGAATTTATAAGTCAGAGTGATTATTAGTCAGACTGTGAAATTTAKGTTGCTTTACTTGTTTTATTCATCCAGTTCTCAGGTAAAGTCAAGAATATGATTTAACCAATTTTTTGGTTTGCCCTTAATAATTGAACACAATTCCTGTCTTATAAAATGATAACAAGTGTTTCTGAGTTCTTCATGTAAATAATGTGAAAAATAACAGCATTTCATTCTCTATTTTTAAGCAAACTGGAAAATGACTGTGCATATTTTTTTTTCTGGGATATATGACAGTTTTGAATCTAATTTTTATTCTCCCAAGATTTAAAGATTTTTTTTTCATACAATGATTTAAAAATAAAGAATTTAGAACATGGTGTCAATTTTTAACTTTKTCATTTTGATAATCTAAAACTCAACCAAATTTTAAAACTCAGGTATGTATGGAATTGAGACAGAACTTCAGAAATGTGATCMACTCACACAATATAGCTTTGATATAGCTGGAAGACTTCTAAACTAATCCCTGGTCAAGGCTTTCATACACTCTGCTTGTCTGTACAGATAAAATTAATGAACAGTTCTAGCACAACTGGGATCAGAAGTAGCACAATTGTCTGCACTGCCAATGTGCCTCTCACTCTTTAATGTAATATTTTTTCAACTGAATTTTGAACAGAGACCTCATYGGATTTATAAAACATGTTCCTGGAGGTGGTGATGGGTGGTGATGTGACACATGTACTTGTGTCTGCAAACCCCTGAATTTTAAGTAAAGGAGCACATTTGTATCTGAAAGTAAGGATTTTTAGGACTTTTACAGGGAGTGTCTGACTGCTGMCTTCTTCAGTGTTTGCTTTGCAAAGACATGCACAACATGACCTAAAGATTCAAGGAGGAAGTTAAATTAATAACATTTTTAAATGGTTTCTGATTTTTATTTCTCAAACAAAAAATCAAGTTGCTTGTTCTTTGAACTTCCATCAATTGTCAATGTTTAGTAAGAGTTTTCCAGGACAGTCARAAAGGAAGCCAGACCAGAACAATGGATAACGTAAGCATTTATCTCCACTGCCGTGCATAGTGATAAGGAAAAGCCAAGTAACTGTTCTCTCTCATCTTTTTAATTTTCTGTTTATTACCTCCTGAAGTAATTTGCTCCATTTAACACAGAAAATTAGATATTTTGATCTGTAAATTTCCCCTTGTTCTCATCTTATTATGCCATCTGCTTATTCTTTGTCCTGTAAAGAAGAAGAAAACACGTTTTTAATTGGTAACAATTTTCTTTTAGATATTTTATATCTTTCTGACAAAATTTTTTCTGACTCAGGTGCCAATGGAAATTTCCTTACACAAAAGAACAGTAAAACTGCTTCCAAGAGAGAGTATCTCAAGTTCAACAGATATTTAATGAATTAACAAACACAGTATTTGGACACTGGTTTGTTTTAACTGAACCAGAATAAAGTTGTCTTCATTTCTAATGAGTTTTGACATATAATAATAACAGCCCTCTATGCCTTAACTTTTAGATTTACAATGTCAGATCTCATARATGGACTTGGGTCTCAGAAAGTGGATGTGCAGCACAACCTGGACAGAGGTCTCTGCAATGTCACTGAAATTCCACTGCTGAAGCATAAGAAAACATCTCTTCATAGGCTGGAGGGGCCTTGTCCTCTCAGGTGATCTCAGACCATATTTTCTTTACAGCCTCAAGCTTGGTTTGAAATACATCYGAGTGCCTGCTGTCATTTAGCTTTAGTAGCCCAGAGGAAATCTAATATGCCCATCCTCAGCATGTGTGGGTCTAAAGCACAGTCGTCATGGGTGGGGCCAATTTTAGTCCTCTTGAAATAACCTTAAATTCATCTTCTCAACTCTGAGATATTCAGAGTGTTGGCTCTTCTCCTTGAAATCTATGTCAAAGAAACCAAAAATGCAGTTGTATCTCTAGATCTTTCTTTCTACTAAATGTATAGATGGTGTTATTTTGAAACCAGGATAATTGCTGTTGCAATGTAAATTATCACTAATTTACTAATTACTAAGACTCATAGGAGTCTTGTGTCTGTGACCAYACAGCTTTGAAGCAAACATGACATGACAAAGAGCTGCTCAACTTTGCTGCCAAATGCCCCTTTCTCAGTTACTCTAAAAYGTCTTAACCCAGTCCAGTGCATAAAAGACATGAGAGGTCTTTGGGCATTCAAAGTTCATTTAACAGAACCAGTGCCAGGACTTCTGGACATCAATTTTTTTTAAAAAGGAGCAAGAGCTGTCTAAATAAACCTGAAAGTGCTGCTTTACCCACAAACACTCTTAGAATATAAAGCTACTGAACATGGCAACATCAGWTTGGTATTTGCCACATCAAGCAGTGAAAAAAATTATTAAAAATTATAAAAAATTTGTGTCCTATGTACATTTGAAATAATTCTGATTATGTAAGCCTAAGCAGAGGTGACAGCATTGGAGCATTTTATGCTTTCAGCTCTAAAATATTAGAAACACTTAAAAGAGTAGCTTTTCATGCTGCATGGCTCTGCTCCACAGCAAGAGGTTAGATAAGTTGGTAGATTCAAAGGCAGAAATTCTCATTAATTTCTAAACTCAGGACATCCTGTCATCCAACACTTTTGGACTCYGACTTTCTCATTTTTGTGACCACTAAAGAAGGTTAAACAGTCATYCATTAAGGTCATGAAGTAATGACACCATTTAGGTAGACTAAACTGTTCTGAGGTCCACTGAGAATTGCCTTTTAAAATAGCTGTGACCACATTACACATGGTGTAAGCCATAGGACACTTCTCCACTGAGAAGAAACCCAAATAAGAGTTTCATTAGAAGGCTATAAACCTACACAGGCAAACCCAACTAACTTAATCAAACAGCAGGCCATTTAAAACAAATGTWTAAGGTTCTCGAGAGAATATTTATTTGGTATGTAGTAAAATTCTAACACTTTTAATGTGGAACGGTTTCTAACTTTGAGAGTCACGTTAAACACCCAAAAAGTGTTTCAGGAATTCATATTCACCCCATTTGTGCAAATAAAGAATGAAGGACCTCAAGAAAGGCATGGAAATATGGTGATGTTCCATATCAACTTCTGCTTTTGAAGATGTTTATATAAACAGCTGCAAAGTTTGCTTGGAACCCCTAGTCTTGCTCAGTTTTACTTAATTTCAATCCATGATGGAGAAAAAGAACACACAAAACACCCCATCCCTGCAGACACCCCCTCTTCAGTTGTCATAGGTGTATCTAAAATATTCAACTGACGGCTGGAGGACACTTTCAAACAGTCTCCCACATTGTTGACTCATCAATTGTCCGTGTTCTGCCTGGCACAAGACTCTGCTAAGACTTTCTCAGATGTTCTGGAGTGCAGTTCAGGGCATAGTGCAAGCCATCTRCTGTTTGCAGCACACAGTGTAGGTGAAGGAGAGAGAAAAGTCTTTACCTGCACAGATGTGAGCAATACCATCCTCTTTGGGATGAGAGAATCATCAGATGAGAGAATGCCCTTCATCTGCTTTATTTACCCAACCACTGAYTCCCTCCCTGATCTGGCAGGGCTCTCACCACGATTTGGCAAATCTGGAATTAGAGGTCTTCTGTTAGTGGAGTGCATTCTTTAGCCAAGAAGTCCTGTTGAGAAGCTGTAAGAGTGAAACAGRGAGCCCTCAAAGAAATTACCTTAGGCTTTATAATGCCAGTTTCCATACATCAAACATGAGATGCAACAATGATTCAAAGACAAAGGCTAAGCAGAGAGAAACCTGAAGGATCCAGCCCCACCTTATTCTTTGGCTACAGAATGAGCAATTGTTGAACTAAAGTAAACAGATTGGCTTGCCCCATCTTGCTGTAATACAGACTGTACTATGCAAATTATCTTTAGGCCCACACACATRCACTAATTAGAACACAGGAAATATAATCTAGGACAATCTAATTTACTGTTACTGAATTAGCCTAAAATTTTCACAACTTTTAAAGAGTTTTACAGCTGGGAAGTGACTTTGGAACATAAAGTAATATCTGATAACCATATGTTACTTTAACTCATACTCATACTCACAACTCTACTTTCAGGTTTGCTTTTGAAAGGGTTTGCATTTTATAGGTTACATGAGAAAGGTGAGAAAATAAGGGATTTCTTAGCTGTTTGAATCTGGATATTTTATCTTACTTACCAAGACTGTAGTCTGTAAATTGCCTGCAATATGTTAAAAAAAATAGTTTGGCAAAATTAATGTAGACTCGCTGAGACATTTTTACCTTTCCTGTAAATTCACTCACACTCTTAACAACTCTCTGAGGACTTGTTGGGGCGTATTTGGCCATCATTAACTCTGACTGTGAGTTTTATTGCCCTCTATCCATGCGTCCCTGGAGCAGGGATTTGGGTGCACACAAGGGAGCAGGTGCAGCTTGGCAGGGAGTGGTAAGGTGGGTGGAAGGTCTTGCCTACGTGGCATGTMGGAAATGATGTAATTTTGGGTGTGTGAAATTCGCTAAATAGGTTTACTCCAGCATTAACCCAGTACTCAGGTGTATAAATGAAAATTTACACACAGAAATTCAGGACACTTATTAAAAAACCCCTGCCTAATCTGTTTAAGTGCCTCAAATGACAAAGGTACTTTTTTAGATCTCAGGATAAATTCCAGCCTTTGAGACTGAAGAGAAAGCACAAAGGAAAAGAATCTCAATGTCATGCAGCAAGAGRGATACCTCAGAGGCAATGGCAAATGCCTTATGCCAAAGTTACAAACCAGGACACGCAAATTAGAACTAGATTAATATTCTTTCTCTTTCATRGTCATACTCTCATTCTCTGGCACCAGTTTTCTGGCAGGAAGTTTGAGAGACATTTTTCTCACACATTTGGCTCAAATATTCCTCCTTTAACTTTCATTCCAGTTCTTGAATGAACTTCCTCTAATTTCCACAGATCTTTGTACATCTGGAGCACAAGAAGCTAAAAGTCTAATTTCTGGTGCTAGCTTAGTGGGAAAACCCATTAATCCCATCATCAAGTAATTGCCATAAAATAAATACTGTTTTATGAGGGAAAAACCCCTCAGTAACTACATGCAGAAATCAAAATACACAGGTCTCAAATGAAAACATAGCTCCGGACCACTCTTGTTAAAAGAGATGATAGAAAGATAATTATGCAGAAGAGGAATGTTTCTTTGTAGATTTGATGGACTAAGTTCAATAACCTAAAATTAGGACATGGTTACAGCTGGAGGAGAAAGAAGAAGAAAATTATATTAAGGACAAAATTAGAGTGTGGAGAGTATTCAAAGGCACTGTGTTTCTGCAGGAAGATTATCTTTTCATAGTGCAAGAAAGAAAAATAGTCAGTGAATCTGTAATATCAGTGGAGAATGGAATGGAAATTATCATGGAGAGATTTTGGATACATGACAAAGGAACAGATTATTGCTGGACTTTGTGATGAAAATAGAGGGAGAAGTGCTCAAGCTTTATAACCAGGAAACTACAATAACATGTGTTGGTTGGTTTTGAGGAGCCCTTAGGTCAGATGGCACATTAAGAAGGAAGGAAGAAGGGAAATGGTCTGTCTTGTGCTGCAGACATTACGTTTATTTCTGGGAGGACACACGAGATGTGAATAGACTTCAGTGACAAGTGTGYCTTTGTGTGCTCAGCTGCAGTGATATTTTTGACACTATTATTTGACACTGCAAAGTGTCACACATTTCATCCTCATATATGTACACAATATATATGTGTGTACACACCCAACAATGTATATACACACAAGCAGGTACACATCCATGTGGACATATATATGCATGTATGTATGTATGTATGTATGTAGGTATGTAAAAACCACATAAACAGAATGCTTTCTCTCTGGAACATTTTTTTAACAATTTAGAAGAATTTTCATCCATATAAATTTTATCTTCTAAATGTGTATCATCATTTTTGGTTTTTGAAATCTGTGTGGGAACATTCAGTTCAGATTTTTTTGATTCATTTCTTCTCAGTAGGTCAATGACATTTTTTTTAGTCCCTGTTTGATTTATCTCTACCTACTTTTACACAATTTTTTCATATTTCAAATAYGTATTTCAGCAACAATAATTTACTGATGCAGAATGTTCAATTGTTAAACTAAGTGGAACTCTYGATGTGCAGGAATATCTGAATATAACTTTACTTTCACCTTTGGTCCAAGAATACTCTCAGGAGTTATGTTCCTGTTACTGTTTTTTGAAATAGTTCAATTTAAGTTTTGAAATGAACCATTTAAAATGGTTCAATTTAAAATTTGAAAAAATTTGCTTTTCAACAAACAAGGACTTCCCCTTGCACTGTTTTGTATCTATTGGAATGCTCACATTGTTTCTATTCTTACCTTAATTGTTAGGAGAAACCCTGTTTGTATTTTCACTGCTTTAACTGGAATGTCTTGTTCTTCTGTAAGAACTCCCCAGGATTGTTTGCCTGGCAGACTCTTGAGCTTTTCAACTAATGCACAAGTAAGATAAGAATAATCAACTTAAATATTTACATTGGACATTTCCAACAGTTAGTTCCAAYTTACAGTTTTCCAAGGAGCTGGAAAAGACGCTGCATGGAGGACTGAAGTGTGTATCTTAAACGTCTTTCAGTTGTTAGTGTTCCCATTCAAATTTTGATACTGAAAATCCTTAAGKACTTAATGACATACCCAAAAGTCAGGCAGACTTGTGGATCTGTATTTGCTGCTAATAAAATAGCACTGGTGAGAAAAGCTGGCAGGTCAGTGCAGCTCAACCCTTCCATTTCCATTCTGTTTTCTTCCTGTGGAGGTTATTACCCTCATCTTCCTCATGAGCGCTTTAAATGAGTTCAGTTGCAGCAGACTTCACACCAAGCACATTCAGAATTTCAAGCTGCCTAAACTTAGACTAAAAAGACCAAAGGTGCCTTATTTTTTACAATTCCTTTATGAAAGGAGAGATTGCATAACAGACACTTTATGCTAACATTCATATACCCTGTGTGTGAAGAAATCAGCTTGCAGAGACACAGGCAGTGAGTGCATTGCATCTAGGTCTTTGCAAAACAAAAGATTGTTTTCAGGAAAATGTACAAGATCTGAAATATTTGATCTTTTCAGTGCTTTTGCTGCTACATACAGGGCATTCTYTCAAGGTAAAAGCTATCAGAAAGGAAAGGAATTTAATTATCAGATAAATAGGAATTGGACACATATTGGTAGACGGTRCATTAATGTCTATTTATTGCTAAATGTATTTAAACAATTTAACCTGGGCACGTAACACATCTCCACTCAGAAGTACTCTGTGCTAAACTCTACAGTGGAATAATTATATGACTTTTCTCAGAGGGCTGCTTCTTAATATTTTTGCTTATTCTGACTGCAGGAGGAGGCTGACAGTGCTCAGCCATYCTTGCGATATTTTTCCAAAATTCATATTGTAAATTTTGTAAAATTTGGWAGAGGATGAAGTAAATGAGGGTAAGTGCTTCAGCAGAAATACATATCTCAATAATTACTCCAGAAATAGTGTTTGCTTCCATTGAACTCAAACACTTCTGTACGTTCATTAATATCTTTAGCACCTTTCAAATGTGCAATTTCAAAGTTACTGTCTGACAGTCAGCTATTTTCTCATGTTGTAATTTTTTCCTCTGAGAAATTAAATTTATTCTTGTATACAGCACCTCTGCTCTCAGTACCTTAAAACATGCTATATCTGGTCCAATCATTTGGGAGTGAATTTGTCTGTGCTCCTGTGAATGCTGATTGATACCCATTCTTCCCAAATTACAACAAACAATACAGTATGTCAATTCCAGATTATACCTTCAGGCAAGAACCAAACTGATCACAACAACATTTGTAGAATTCTGACTGAATTCTGACTTTAATATCCCAGTTTGTAGTGGGTCAGATTGCACTTTGTGAAAGTTGGTTAGACTTCTGTGTGACAGCATGTCCTTTGGTGAGCTGTCATTGATGTTACTCCTCATAGTTTTAGTCTGTTTATAAGAGTTTAAATTTTGATTCTTGTTTCCTTATATTTTTCTTGTATTCTTGTTTTAGAGATCATATCTTCTTCAAGTTGTTTCTCTCTGGTCCCATAAAAGAGGCCCCTATAATTTATCTGTTTTAGTATTTAAATTTTTGTTTCCTCAGCAGAGTGAAATTAAGTAAAGAAACCTCTTTTCTATTACCATTTCCACAGATTGTTTGRCATATCAGATTGCCTGAATTAATCTTATTAATGATATGCTTAAATATGATAGTGATAAAGGTCATGACAGAGGCCAGGGAGAATGACWGTATCTAAGCAATAATAACACCAGAAAAATGTCTTTCAATCTTAAAAGACAGATATAAAACCAAAGACGTCATTGGTACAAGCTTGTGAGTATTTATAGGATATAACTGAGAAACCAAACACTGGACATTTGGTTCAAAACCTYTGAAGACTTGCTCAATCAACGGAAGTGATTACGTTTGTTTTGAAACAATGAGGAGAATGTCATGTAAAGTAAGGAGCAAAGCCCATTTTTGAATGACAWGTTTCCATTAAACTTCTTCAAAAGRAAATTCTTCAGTCTGAAGTAAGTTTCTGTGTTTGTTAGACATCACACCCTGCTTCCATGGGAAAGACTGCTTACCAGGCTTCTGAAAAAGAATAATGCCAAACTTGTGTAAAGACAAAATGATATTGTACTTTTGTTTTACCATTTAAAATGCAAATGGTTTTATTTTGATAGAGTATGTATGAATGATAAAACTATGCAGAGACCCAAATTTAGCAATTCATCAATTGCTAATCATCATCACACGTCTAATACATGTGCAGAATTTTAAAGCAGAAAGCCTGACTATATACAGAAAATCCAACTAACCAACCAATGAACCAAATACTTTGTTTTCAGGGCCAAAATTTTGTCTGCTCTGCTGTCTATGAATGCAGTGTTGTCTTTGCTGAAATCACTGTGGGAGATTCTTTCTCCATGTCAGAAGTTGTGATGCAGAACAGATGCTGAGACATAATATATCCACCCATAATTCCTTAAACTAAGAGCTGTGACCAGTAATACTCTCTGCTCAGGAGTCTGTGCTCATATACAGTTTCCAAATCTGTGTCCCATTTCTGTAACCTTTTGCCTGAGAGGTGGAATGCAAACCCAAACTGCTCTGTTCCAAAGGAGTTCTATGGCACCCTTGAAACCCCTCTTTATAGCTTGATTCTACCCTTAAGTAGTGAAATCAGGAGAATCCAACTCCTTTCTGGGCATGTGGACAGTTGCACAAGAAATACAGCTATGTGAATTCGTTCCTGTTTGAATATAAAACTACAAATTAGGTCTATTCCCTAAGCTCAAATTCCATTATTAAAATAAGTCAGCTGGAACAGGATCCAGTGTATTAATATTAACATGAGAACACCAGGCCTTCTGTGTTGTATCCAYATTCCCAGAGGTGCAGTCTGTACTCTCGGCACAACTGACAGTTAAATAAATCCCTCCTCTCCATTTGCTTCAACTAGTCCAGRAACAGGGAAAATGGCTGTTGTATTTAAGGATGTATTTCTATAGCTGGATGATGTTGACACTCCTGTCCTAGACTGTGATCTCAGTGTGAAGGASTCTTGTGGAAAAGAGGATCAACATTCATACACAGTTGCATTGGATGACTGATGTTCAGAACGGTATTGGCACTCTCACATATGAGTGAGTTTCTGAAAGCCTAATTTTGTGGCTGTCTGGAAAAAAAAAGTAGAAAGCCTTATTAATATGAAGTTACATGATCAGTGTATACTTTCTGCAGTGAGTCCAGGTGAAAATGGTATTCAAAATCCTCTTGGTTTAAGGCTTATGCTGCTAAGCAATAATGCTGACGATAATTTAAATGAGTACTCCATTGTGAGAGAGATGAGAAAATAAACAGGAAACTTAAAACTCAGTGAGATCCYACTTGAAAAAGCTGTAAAGTAATTCTGAGCACATTTTCATTCAAAACAAAAGCAAATGTGGGTATTTTTCAGGAATTCAATGTGTGTGTGTGGAGGCTGATAGGTACTGTTTCAGAARGTGGGAGAAGCRCAGTGCAGGAGGAAARGCAGAACAGARCAGCATTRTACTGGCCTCTTKCACACAATCCACAGTTTTGCAGCTGCTTGTACAAAACCCACCATGTGTTATGCTGTAATATGTATTTACTTCAATTTATAGTACCTACAGTGATTGTATTACAAGGATGACATTAAAGTTTTATGTTGTTAAAGAAATGTTTGCAAGGATTCTTGAAGAGAGCAGCTAAAGGGCAGCATTAGCAAGGGTAGTCTCTTGCTATTATTTTTTCTGTTAGGTTACTGCTCACAACAGTCCTAAATCTACCTCTTAAGATAGTTTTACAGTGTATCTCTGAATTTGGACTACTTTAACTAAATAGTTAACTATTTCAGTCCTGTTTTAATTTATCCCTTAAAACTAGTCTAACAGGTATCTAATAAATATCTTCTAAGTATTAAGGCTTTTTCTGACAAYACTTCACCTGCTGCACACATCCACAGCATTAATTTGGCATAATCAYACAGCCTTGTTCAGAGAAAAAAGCTCAGGGGTAAAAAGCTGCTTTCCAGATCATCCAAATAATAATTACAACTCCCCTGATTTTCAGCATGGCCTCATTTTACCCTAAATCGTTTCTAGAAGAGRCTGTTTTCAAATCATCTTGAAATATCCGTGACCATATTTTTCAAAGGCTAAAAGCAGWGCAGTGCTAACATAAACATGCCCTTATCTAGGGCTGCTGAGGATGTATGTGATTTCCTGAGCATATCCTGAGCTTGGATCCGCTCACTCACCAGCTGGCACTTTTGAAATTAACGCAGCAGCATTAAATTGATTCCTTTAAAACAAGAATACTAAGATATATTTATTTGAGATTTTTTGCTGATTTGTATCCGTGTCAAAAGCAATCCTTGTTGTGTTGGAAAATCAGAATAAAAAGAAAATGCTCASACAGAGTTGGAATAATGCATAGGCTGAGCTGAAATATCTACTGGGCTAAATGGTCAGCAGTGAAAGACACAGTAGCTTCACAAAATCCTGTCTTAACATTARAAGTGGAGAGGAAATATTTAACATGGCAAGAGATCTAATAATTGGGTAGAATTGGAAAAAAATTAAGAAAAATATTTATGGAACAAAATATCAATAAGAACTTGCTGCTCATCATACCTATGCAAGTGTTTGATTTTGTTATTTTTTTTAGTGGCTATTTCATATTCAAGGGAATACATTGTGTTTGGGTTTAACTGCTGTAATTTGCCATCCAGCATTTTGTGGTGACTCATACACAGAGCACAGAAGAGAAGARGCATAATCAGATAACTGTGCTTGAAGAAACTTTCAAATAAAATGTGAATGTACATATCTATTTCCACCAGCAATCTAAATCACTATTTGCCTCTGAATCACTAACATCCTGCAAAGATTCTCATGCTGGCTGCTTGTCCACCTATGCAGATTATTCAGATATTCATCATCAGCCTTTTCCTACATAGATGGCTGGAGACTTAGACATATCTCCACACAGACATGAGAGGGAATATTGTTATGAAAGCTGTTTAAACATTGAGACTGCACATTACTACAATTTAATAACAAGTGTGATGAAAAAAGGCTATAGGATGGTGTGAATACATTCACAAATCACTCTTCAAACATCAGTAAACACAAACACRAGTGCCACATAATGAGATGCTGCTATTCCTGAAGGCATATGTTGCATGCAATTCTTCTTGCACTCAATGTCTTGCTTGTCAGAAGCTCTTGTGAGACAGAGCCAAGCAAAACCAGCTGTGGGTCTTGCAAATTCAACATATGGGGATAAGTTTGGGAGCATCTAAAATGGAAATTAGTGTCTTACCTTTGCAAAGAAGTTAATATGGAAGCTGACATCAGCCTCTTTGGTAATTCACATGTCAAATTCCCAGTTAGCCTCTTTGCACAGGMAAAAGTCCTATTTCTGTTTGAAGGGCCCCTGAAGAATTCATACCTCCTGTTTTTAAGTGTTTCTGATGATTTCATGTTAGAATAGAGACATTATACAGCAAATTATATCTGAAATATGAAAGTAAGATATGATTTTGGATGCAAAATAGTATAAACATCACAGAGTAAAATATCCTTAATAAAAATTTTGGATGGGTRAATTAAATAAATATAACAACTCACTATTACAGACAAGCACATGACAACTGGATTTGTTTTTAGCTTACTCTGAAAGTCTTGAATCGCATTTCTATTTGAGGCATTTTTCACTTTATCATGTTTATTTAGCATGTTATTTTATATGTAATAATTTCTTCTCTTTCTGTTGGGCATGTGTGGCATTTCACAAATTGCAGGATGAAAAGTTCTCTGCTTGAGAAAGTGTGCAATACACATCAGACCCTTCTCTTGAACAAGAGTCTTACTGCAATAGAAGAGAAAACACAATTAGAGTGAAATAGCATTAGAGYAAGGGACAAATCAGGCAGAAATATTATGGGGTAAAAGCACTAAAGATACATCAGGAAAAAATCTAGGATYTCATACATAAAGAATGTGGCTCAGTGTCTCAAAGACAGAAAACCTTTTAGGAAAAAAACAAAACATGCAAGAGACAGATTTTTATACCTCATGATCAGTAACTTCAGAAGAGGGAGCTTAGAAGACTAGCTGAGAGAAACATATCACTTAGTGCAAATAATAAATTCAGCCAAGGAGAAGCACTGATTGTTAGAATATGATTGACACTGGCTCTGGAGACAGATGTCCTCCTGCCCTCCCAGCTGGAAAGGCTGACTGGGTGGAGCTTCTTTAGAAAACTGGCTGCTGCCATTGTACAGCTAAAAGAAGAGTGGACATGCAGAGGTAAATTTTCAAAGCAGTGTGTTTATTAACTACCCATTGACAAATAGAGGCAATTGTTAGTGAACCTCCTGCACATCCCTTTGAAAACCTACCCAGTTTGTCTGAGGTGATATYTCACCATTTATGCCAGAAAAGGTGGCTTCCAAGATAGAGGTGGGCCTTTCTTGACAATGGATAAAATGGGTGATCTCAGGAACCCTTTGCCTTTTAAAAAAGCCGTGTGAGGTCTCTCATACTACAATTCACATTCAATTTAGTTTTTTTGTCTTCTCACAAGATCAAAGAATTTTTTGTTATGTCATCACACATGACATGGGTAATGAAAGCTTTGAGATGATAGAACTGACAGTTTCCAGCATGGCCTCTAATTCTGTAGCTTTTCAGTGTTCTCATTTATATGGGAGCAACATGGGGGAAATGATTAAGAATCTTTCACCTGGCAATCCTTGAACTCTCACCATTGTGAGCTGAGAACAAGCATAACCTCA
This sequence comes from Alauda arvensis, assembly GCA_902810485.1. NCBI lineage: Eukaryota > Metazoa > Chordata > Aves > Passeriformes > Alaudidae > Alauda > Alauda arvensis. The sequence continues at coordinate 156,788 of CADDXX010000632.1, forward strand.
CTATTATTAAGCCTTACCCATGTATACTTATAATGAATAGATCATCACTCTTAAGTGTTTCTTCACTATAGCTTTGCAAAGGGCTGAAGCATTTGTGAGCTAGTTATAAATCAAGTGTAAAGTTTTGAATCCCATGCAAAAATCTCTGGAGTAAACATCACACAACAAAAAAAAAAGGATTGATTCAAATTTTTAAACAATTCCACTAGCACGTTCTTGAACACATTTCTGTCTGAACATGTCTTGACTGTCTGTCTGGAAATTAGTAACATCACATTGTGGCTAAATCTCACATGAAACATGACACGAACTGATATTACTTATTATAGGGTTTTTGGTTTTTTTTCCATTTTGTTTTTCCCCTTCTTTTTCTTTTGTTCCTGGCGGTCTCTCTAAGGTGTGCAAACAGTGATACAAGACCATGAATAGCAAAGCAACAGTCATCAAGGAATGARGGAGGTATAATTGTTACTACAGTTAAAATTGTGCATTACACTGTCACACATGGTGGAAACAACTCTCTTGCCTCCATGTKCATTCTTCTTGTTCTCAGTGTCACAGGAGAAAAAAAAAATTAGGTTATACATTTTCTCAGCATCCACCAGCTTAAATGTGATTCAATCAATTACATTTTTGCTATGGTTTTGAGGTGTGTGTCTAATTCTGCTGATGAGGTTCATAGTGGCACAGGTGCTACTTGAATTTTTACATGTGCAGTGTTAAATTGTTATGGGCAAATCTCCAGAAAAAAATGGTCTTTGTGTTTGTATTACCTGGAACTGGGCCAATATGAGGCCACGAGTGAGATSCAACTCAGAAAAAGAGGCTGAATATATTGTGCAAATACAGTAGAAAGAATTCCATTCTGATCTCAAGATTCAATATTGTGTTATGTCAAGTAGGTATATGCATTTCTATTCAAATGCCCACAAATATTTAGAAATCCTTTTCTTTCATACCAAGATGGGAAATCAAGTATCAAAATACTTGTTTGAAAGTAAACAGGACAACTTGGGAGTTAGAATGGTAACAAATTAGGAATTTGAGTGCCATGACACTCAACTTTGACTTTAGTATAAAATATTAAATTATTATATACTGATATTCTGCAAGCAAAAGCTTCTGTTTTGTCTCAATTTGTCTCAATTTAATCTGTGTCCTTCACAGCTGTTGTAACAGGGAAATGCAGTTTCATTTCTTCATGGCTTGTTTTTATCTGCACAAGTAGTGTCAACTTCCCATGATAGATAAATTTCTGGAAATTCTGTGAATGTAATATGTAGGAAATTTGAAGCCATTATGGGAAAAGTAACAAGAAACCTATAGAGAAGAGGTCTTCGAACAGCTGAGAGCCAACTTTGCTTAACTTTGCTTACTTATGAACATTTTTTTTGAAGGAAAGAATTACATCCTGATTTTACATATTTAAAAATTCAGTCCAGAAAAATATCATCTTTGGTAAGAAATATGTGAGCTATTTTGAAGRATTGAGTTCAAAAGTTTAGGTTGCTTGCAATAGTATGTCAGTTCACAAAGAATGCCAATTAAAGCTTCATTAAAAGCCAAACACAACCTGTCTTTTACAAAAGTAATGTCCTGGGTRATTTGAAAACATAGCATAGGAATCTTGGAAATACAAATGCAGAATTGTATTTTCAASTTAATTTCTTGCTTCAGTTAAGTCCTCCAGTGTCACAAGATTGTTGACATAGTTCATACAGTTTCGTATTAGCAATATGAAAGATGCTTTTGAGATGGAAGGAGCCCTCTTCAGTCACAGACTTTAAAAACATTCCTATTATTACATTGAAGGAAGAAATAGTTYTATTGCAGGTTCATAGCTGAAAAGACATTGGGTGTGCTGTTTCCCAACAATCTTAGCAGACACTCATGGGAGAGTAGTTCTTCAACTGGCTAAGGAAGCTGAGTGTATATGATAAATTCATTTACCATATATTGCTGCTTTTTGTGATGAGGGCACAAGAAGYATGAAGAAAGAATAATTTTATTCTTAAACAACATGAGAATAGGTGTTTCTCAAGTTATTTAAGAATAGTATTATCGGTTTGGGGAATGAACATTACCAGAGAATCTTAATTATCTCTTTCCCCATTTTTATCCTATTAAGCTGCCTCCAAAAACCTTTCATTACAAGTTTAAATTTCTTTTACGGAGGCTAAATTGAGAATCATTGAACAGCTTCCAAGTCCAYGTTTTTTAATGCCAGTTCCTCTGTGGAAAGAGTTTAGCTGCATAATTTGACATAGTCTGAATGTCAGTGCAAACATACCACAAATACTGAGTGACTGTTTAACCAAAAAAATGTGGAGTGTACTTTGAAAAATTTATTAACAATCTTTCACTCTCGACTATTTTTATAAACTGTTTCCCAGTGAAAATGAGATGGTCCCTTAAATTGAAAAGTGATTAATTATACAAACTATGTGACAGAAATGTTTATCATTATAAAAGAAAAACATTTACAGAGTGATTTCAGTAGTTTATAGTAAGAAAAGATAATTAATAGTCTGTTGCTATTCTATGATTTTTYAGTGAGATAATCCATAGCTGGTGGCTTGAGCCATAGTTTCTATTTTTCAGCTCACCAAACACACAAAACCTTCACTGCATAGTTTATTTTAACAGCAGATATCTTTTTGTTTTTTATTATTCAGAAGGTGAAGAGGAAAGATCTTTGTGCTCCATAGGAAAGCCTCAATGTAGCATGTAGTCCTAAAGTAACAGTGGATACAGCAGAGAGCTTTTACACCACTTTTATCTTGCAGTTAATGCACACAGAGTTTGCAGAAAATCCCTCATAATCATGACAAGTGTTGTGAAGAAGGATTTTGTAGACAACAGCCCTGTGCTCTGGAAGCTTCAGAGGGCAGGACTGTCTTAGAAGGGACAGATCCCAGCCAGCAGCGTGCCCTATGCTCCCAAMATCTCAGCTGACACAGCTGTGTCCCAGGCAGTCCTTGCCCCTGTGCTGTGCAGCAAATGCCTGAGCATGCTCTGGTACTGGGGGCCAAAGTAAGRGGAAAATTCAAGTCCCTGGCCCTTGCACTCCAGKTRTTCAGAYTCTGGTTTGAATGCTTTTTCAGAAGGTAACCTCCATGAGGACTCTTTCTTCAGGAGAATGGAAGGGGGAAAAYAGCTCTTAGTGAAAAATAATGATGATTTTGTCAGTATGTGTCTCAGCACTTATCCATGCTGGCACCATAAACAGGGCAGTAATTAAAGGTTGTCCCCTTTATTCCTTTTTTCTCCTCTAGAAATGTCACTGTGCAGTGTGATGTGATGMCATGACTCTTGATCTCCTGAAAACAGTAGTATTGCTGCATCATCTTCACTATGTCCTCTTCTGATTGTGCCTGAATTTAGTCCCACTATGATTTCGGTTTAAACAGATGGAGTTGGCTAAAACCTCTTTGAAGACAGGCTTACCTGTTCTAGTGGAGAATATAATGAAAGGACCTGCTTACAGGTCAAGAGCACAGCAATTCTGTGATTGTCAACAAATCTGTGATTTCATGTCCATTAATTTAAAAAAATAGACAAAAAATAGACAAAATTACTTGGATGTCAGAGAGAGAGAGAGATCACAGAACAATAGAAAATTGTCAGTTGYCTGCTTTCAACTAGACAACTGACTGCAGTGCTGCCAACATTTTTGCATACAGAAATGGATAGCAAAACAGAGATCAGAAATGAACTTCAGAAAACATAAGAGGTTCAGAAGCTTTCAGTAGAATGAAGTATTGAAAATATTGGAACTTATTAGAAAGGTGACCAGAAAAATGTGARAAGGTGAGTTATGTAATGAATGATATTGAGGAAATAAATTGTGAGCTCTCATTTAGTCTTTATAATAAAGTCATCTGACATAAAAGATCAAGGGGCATTTAATGAAAGGCACCAGATCTAACACTTAATAAATAAAATACCTTTTCTTTATTACCTTGTAAACACTGTWGTAACAAAATGTTACTGAGGCCATGGGCTTAGCAGGATTCCAAGGAGAAGTAGATTTCATACAGGAGCAGATGCCATAATGCTGGCTGGGAAGGCTTATTTTTGAAGGAGGGCAACCCTTCCACTCCTCATGAATTAAATAAAACCATTGGAAGAAATTTTCACKTCATGGTCTGACATGGGGCAGTACTTCTGTGTCTATGGAACAAATYTGTCATGGAATAAATTGCTCACTCAGGGATCAGGCCAATGTGTCTGGTGAAATTGTCACCTCTTAGATGGGAGATACTGACCTTCAGGTTACACTCAGTAACTAAGCTTTGTTTGCTTCTAGTCCCACACAAAACTTATATTTAAGCAAACCTAGGGACAGTGCTAACCTTCCTTGCAAGTAACTACACTCAGATGAGTGTCAGCAGCTTCCCACACTGATTGAGATGAGCAAAGCTGTTTGAGCCACCTCTCTCCCTTTTCAGAAATACTTTTATCTCCCAGTGGTTTATAAGTTTAAAAAGTACAAAATTCAAACTCTGAATAATTCCAAGTTAAATAAGCAAATTCAAGCTTGTTAATATTATATATATAAATYATATTGTAATAGATGTATATAATGTATTTTCTCTCAGATATATGCATAGCTATGTATATACAAATGTGTATTTATTCATATATATGTATATTACATGGGCATGGGAATATATATACACCCAAAACTTCACCTTCTCTCAAATTTCTTGCATGCYATTAATAAATGCAACRAATTTGGATTATATTTCAACTTCAYCAATGTGAAAAATCACTTTATGACACRTTGACTTTGTAAACAACTCCTCTGAACACAGGATTGCAGATACCAAGTGTTGTTTTACAGAGATATGGTGTGCAACTTGAATTCAGTAATATTTAAAAAAACCCCAAAACTCTGTCCCAAAGGAAGAAATTATTTCTCTTGCAAAATCAGCAGTGTCAAGAAACAAATGTTGTGAGGTGACAGTTACATAGCTAATTTGTTATTGTGGTTTATTTTGAATTCCTGTCTTTTAATTTTTCTATTTCTCTAAGGCAAGTCACTACATGCTAGCTGAAATGGAARAATTGGGCTTTTTGGAGTAAGAATCTAAAAATAAAACTCTTTTTTTCCCCATTTTTTTCCACAAAATTACCTTCAGAATTTGTACAACCAGTAAGACTCAGGAAAAATAACACACTTATTGAGTCATAAATACATAGAAGGAGAGTCCTTTCTTTGAGTTCATTTTGGGTTCAAGCCCTTATTTCCCAGGTGATGAAATTCAATGAGACCCAAAAGAAAAAAAAAAAAACAGGAAAAGGTTGCTCTTAAAACAAACAAGTCTCAAGAAGCAAAATATTTTAACGTTGAATCTCTCTTTTGACAGCACCAAAGCACATGCCCAGAGTGCCTATGCCTCCATTCTAACAATGCAAGGAGGTTTTGAAGGATGTTTAGTATTCCCAGGAACAGGGACCAAGAACAGATGTTATGCTTTCTCTCTGCTCAGAGGGACTATGACCAACTGTGACAGGGACAATTTGGTTAGATGGGAAGGAAAATGGGAGCAGGGAAGCCTACAGATATGGCCAAGTACAGTGTCAAACCTCTCTCTTCTGCAGAGAGCCCAKTGGATTGGGCAAGTGCGTGGTGGARCAGAGCAGTCTCAGGGTAATGCTTGTGCAGAAGGAGCTGTGAGCCCTGGCAGGGCTGTAGGACTCGTGGGCAGCTGGGAGGCCAAGCAGCCTGAAGAGAGGGGAGGAGGAAAGGCTGAGGAACAGGAGAGGCTGAGGAGCAGGAGAGGCTGAGGGTCAGGGGTGCTGATGAGCAGGAAAGGCTGAGGAGTAGGGTGCAGAGGAGCAGGGGTTTCTAAAGAGCAGGAGGGGCTGAGGAGCAGGAGAGGCTGAGGGTCAGGGATGCTGAGGAGCAGGGTGCAAAGGAGCAGGGTGCAGAGGAGCAGGAGAGGCTGAGGGTCAGGGGTGCAGAGGAGCAGGGTGCAGAGGAGCAGGAGGCTTGGGGGCTGGTTACACCACAGGAGGATGGTGTCTCCATGTTCCAGCAGAAGGCCAGTGAGGCTGGGAGCAGGCTGCTGGGGCACAGATTGATGTTCAACTCCACATWATCAAACACATCACACCTTGTTGGTGCCAGGGTGGTGCTTGGTGCAGACTGTGGGGACWGATTCCCCTGTCTCCTGCCCAGGTGCTTGAGGGTGTCCCTGCTGGGTTGGGTGGCCCCTGGCCAGTGAATCCTCCAGGAGACCATGGCTGCTGCTGCTGCAGGACGTGAGCTGCAGGAGCTGAACCCTGGCACTGGGAGCTGGGCAGGTGCCCTGTTCATTTGTGGGACAATGTGGCTTTGGCTCATCTCCCACAGCCATTCTCCCCTGCTTGGGCAGAGCCTCATGCATAAAATATGGTCTGGGTTGTTGGATTTTGAGTTTTAGCTTTTTTTACTTAGACAAACCCAGAAAGCTGCTCCATACATTCTGTTCCCTTTCTGTTTCCTGTTATAAAATATGGCTTTGTGAATCAATATGCATTAACTTTTAAAAAATTATCATTCTTTTTTTTTTTTTCTCTGAACCTGCACCCCTCCCTTTCCCCTCAAACTGAAAAAAAAAAATTAAATTGGACCAAGTTTTCTTCTTCCCTGTCATTTGTGTTTTTTCAGTTTGAAGAGAGTAACTGAGTGGCCATATGGCTTGCTAGCTTGAATTTACACTTGGGCATTGCACTGTATAAGACACCCAACATTACTTCCTGCAAGACCACCCTATAGTCTGATTTTTAATGACCAGGGATTATTTCAAAAGCTTTCCAAAAGTCTGTCTGAACATGGACAGTCCAGCTAAGAAGCTGGATTTTCATAAGGGTCTGAACTTCATCTCAGAGCTGAATTTAATACTTTGTACACAGAGAAGGACCATATGTTGGGGATGATGGAAGGCCAAAAGCAGGGACAGTTGTGATGCCTGCCCTCAGCCCCTTTAGGTCAGGTCATTGTGGGGTCATGCTGGATGCTTCAGAAGCAACCCAAAACAACAGATTTGAACTATTGAAGTTCCTGATCTTGCTTCCCAATAAATTCATGATGTASTGGCTAGATRATACAGAAGAAGAAAGATTAYAGCCTAGGGAAAGGAAACAAAGAAAAAGTGCATTGGCATTATCCTGRCTGCTTTATCAGCACATGAGCCAATGAGGACTGAGGATATCCTCAGGTGATTTATTTTCTCAAGAACTTGAGAGTTTCCCTTGCTCAGGTATGTGAAAATTACCATGTTAGAGATGACTTTGTCTCTTCTAATGCTCAGTGTTGAAAAGTGATGGTGAAAAAGAATGTACACAAATCTACAGGGGTCCRGACCCTTTGATAGTTTGGAAATTATTTTTTTACTCAACTTTTAAAATATCTTTAATTATTTTAATAAATGGYATTTTTATCAATTTGTGACCCAGAACATAAACATTTACAGTCTTTTTCCTTTGCTGATTTCTTTTAATAATTCTGCACTTTTTTTAGRCAAAGGCTACATCAGTGGAATGTATGATGATATAGTGTGAGCTAAGTTTATCATGACAAAAGATACATCAGTTTGATGTATTAACCCAGCACTGCCTCRGAGGCAGTGAATAATTAGTGTAACCTGGCAATGAACAAAATAAACTGAACCACAGAGATGGCTGGTGTTATCATCTTATGTTTCTGTAATGCAGAAGGGACACCAGGTTATCATGATTGTAGCAGCAGGAGAGTTTGTAGAATGAGCTCATGYGTAAATAGTTGCTCAAAAACATTGAGAACATTTATGAGGCTCATTATTTGTCATTAATTATTTAACTGCAGGTCCCCATGTGGGCAGTGAAATCCTGCTGATTTACTACTTATCAGGAATAAATTATCAMTTACAACTTGGGGTTTTCATGCTTTTCCTTTTGTCATCATAAATAAACTAAATTAATAAGATTGTTTCCTTCTTCATATTAAACTGACTGYTGGCAAGAGGCTTTTTGGCAAGTGACCTAATGTGAGACAAAATATAGGATAAGTGAAAAATTGTGTATTTTTATGAAAGCTCAAATTGTTTGCAATAGATCTGAGAACTGAGCAAGGGATCAGTACTTGCTTACATTAACAGTGTRTTTGTACASATTTTTGAAACTGCTCATMAGCCACAATTAAAGCCAGATTTTWWTTTTTTTTTCTGAGGARCAGTTTCAAATTTGCCAGCTAAGTGAAGTTATTTAGTACCTAATTTAGTACCAATAGTGAAATTCWTATTCTGGCATCACTCAAACCTYCAGSTCAGCTGCTGTCTAACCCTTAAGGTCGCWGCTGCTGCCAGCAAGTCACTAAAAATSCTGCTGGGGGCCACAATAGAAGTAAATCCTGATATCCTGAGGTGCTTCATGCTTCATCCTCAGAAGGATTCAAACCCTGTGTAGTCTTCAGTGCATCTTTGGCAGGTCTCCTGACTCGGCAGGCATGAGCTGAGGGATTACCCTATTCCACATCACTGTACCCAAGACATTGGCACCCAGAGCTGCACAGATCATTTACTCATTTAGGCATACAGAGATTTGGGTAATCCCAAAGCCCAGAAGCTGGTGCACCCTGCAGCCAAGAAGGCAGCTCTGGTTTGCTTAACTTGGCCAGGATGGCTCAGTAGTCAGCTCAGGGCTGAACCCTGTCAGGACKTGCATCCCACCCTGAGAGCAGACCTGCATTGCAGTGGAAGTGCTGCTAAGGTTGGTAACACATCCCTAGACCTGRCTGCAAACCTCTGCTGGCCCAGAAGGGTGTTTGAACAACTAAACCCCACCTAAATCTCTGACTCTCTACAGGTAGGCTCCTCTAATATGTCTACARCTCCTTGTGATGGGCTCTYTGATACATGAAATAGGCAGGTTTTATAAAGAGGCTCAGTTTTGTCCCKGTAGAATCCAAGGGTGTGTTTTATCTGAGCCAAACATTGTGTTTGAAAATGTGATGTCATCTACAGTTATTTTCTTCTATATATATGRAAAATGTGTAACCTGTCAAGTACATAGTATACAGATATTTTTACTTGTGCATACATTGTATATTTTTAACTTAGTTTCATGTACACAGATACAAACACAAACAYACAACTGTATGGAATTCTGGTCTATCAGATTTAAGCCTTTTCCAGGCATTGTTTTTTTATTCTACTTCAGCTTTATAATTTCTGTGTCAACTTCTAACTATTCKGATGCAATGTTCAAAAAAACCTAGGTCACAAACTCATCTCAAAATATTTCCCTTACCTTATAGAACTTGAGAAATCAAGGAGTAAGCCAGATGCTGAATTTTAATACTGTTATTCATACATAAATTATAAAAGATGCATTTTTATTTTAATAAATATGTTAGTAATAAATCAAATATGCTACAGCTGACTCAGTGGCATGTTACAACACTTAGGAGTGAAATAGCAACTCTGCAAAAATGAGTGCCTAGTTATTTAGGATAACTTGCAGGATACTTGCAAAGTATATTACTCAAAACAGTCTTTTTTCATTTGTGGTTGGTGTTTTAAAATCTAATTTAGCTATACACCTGTAGGAGGAAGTGACTAGTTTTATGTAATTGCAATAAAAATATCATTCTTGGGACTAATTAAGTATATAAAATTATTTGGGCCTTCATCAGATATCTGTCCATAGTTTGTCATAGTGAACATTGGCAGTATTATCTTAAAATAAAAATATATTGCCAAATTGTACTGGAAAATAAGATTTTTACAAGCAGTCTTAAAAGAGAATTTGTGATGTTTCTATTGCTGAATTTCATCTATTTTCTTCATGTTGATCAGAAAGTTTTGGGGTCCTGCTTTCTTCTGCTAAATTCAAAATGCATACACAGCTAAGGGAAAGCAAAACCTGAKAAATGTGATTTTAGCCACTTGCAAATACAGGGGTTTTAGCCCATTCTGTACTCACATGCATGCTGATGYGGGTACCTCTTTCTTATTACCTGTGAAGACACACACAGGCCATCCCTGTAGAGTTTATCCTCCCACCACAGTCAAATTGATGTGAAAGGTCTTGCCAGTGGGTTATTTAAATCCTGATATTCTGTTCTGGCTTGTCAAGAATGCAGGGTATAAATCTCTTGGCACTTATCTTTCTACACTGCCCACTAACATTTTCTACTGCTTCTGTCTGTCCTCATGACATTTCCTGGAGAGCTTAAACTGAAAGTGCTAATTATTAATTTAGGGCTAGATTCTGGCTCCTACAGCCAGAGGCATGCTGCAGGGAATGCAAAGGGAYTCCAAATTGTTATATGCACGTTCCCTACCACTGAGATCCCCACACATCCACTCCTTGACTCACATTAGGAAACCCTCAYGGTTCTTTTTAATCAAACCTTTCCACACCAGTTGTTATTTCAGATTGCAAATAAAAAATCAGATCATTGAAGTTTGAAATTATTTTTTTTCCAAACGTGTAAGTACATTTGCTCAGTTTGAACAATAGATTGGATTAATCACTGGTGAGGGGTCTTTTTAACATCAGAGGGGATTTAGCTCTATGAAAAAAATATTTCATCATCCTGAAGCCCAGTAAGGCTCAGTGTTATTATGTCAGTGGAACAGGTTAACTGAGGCATAAAGGTGAAGTGACTTGCCTAAGGTCATGTGATAGATCAGTGGCAGAACTGTAAATCATAGAATYGTGTACAGAGTCATTTAAATCCCTGAAAAATCCCTTGTTCCATAAGATTTTCTYACTCCTTCTTGTCAAGTATAAATAGTTTAGGTTTTCTTTGGCAGGCAGAAAGCCCTCTACTCTTTCACCTAATGGATTCCCAAGATAAAGTGTAGTCACTGACCTGGCTCTAACAGGAAAACTCTCAAGCCAAACAGAAAGTGACTGTTTTGTTCAAAACACTCCTTGAATTTCCTGCAACTTCACCATAGATTGACTAACACATTTTTCCTAATTTACTTATTTGTTARGTAGTCAGTTATTTCCCTTGTCATTGTCTCTTCCTCCAGCAGTGTCCCTTCCTACTTCTCTGCTCTATGAATTACTCTCTCCATTGAAAATTTTTCCTRTAATTGACTCTTATCTTCATTTACAGCCACACTCTTAATGCATGCTATGGTAAATCAGAGATTCTGGTTATTCACAGCYTATGAATTGTGATGGACTAATCCCCCTAAACATATAAAAAAGCCCTCTGGTTTCCCCATATCCCATTTCAATCTTTCTCAAGTTCTTCCTCTGGAAACATGTCTGTTCAAGAGTTGTTTGAGAGAGTGAAGACGGACTGAGGAATCTACTGATGAATACTGTTRATTTTATAATATAATATAATAATTTATAATACCTCAAATGCCAGATGTTATATTTCACTTTATTCTCTCTTGTCTCTGCCTGATGAACTAGCCAGGCACCTGCATTGAACTCACTCCTTTCTTTTTCAATTTACTCAGAAGTTGATGTCGTAGTGTGGAACAGTATGTGAACATGTCAGCTTTCAACAAAAATGGTTCTTCATATGGCAGCAAGAAGAAAGACCCAGGAGACTTCTCTAGTGTATATTTATTGCTACAAATTAATGACATCTTGATGGTGTAGAGTTTTCATTTTCTCACTAGGAAAGAAAGGGATATAAACAAAGCCATGAAGGGGTCAAACAAATATAAAGTAGATATCAGAGATGTTCAATGTGCTCAGTTGTTCTGTCTCCATTCAAGGCCAGAGCCTGATGGGTCAAGGGCAGCTGACAATGCCAGGCTCCACCAGAGCAGTTTTAATGAAGCAGTCCAGGTTATTTGAATGGTGAGTGTGTGTCTGGGTCAGAGGGGTTAGTAGATACTAGGAAGGAGCTAGAAGAAAGGTTTGATTACCCCTTCCCTTTTCCAAAATTCAAGTTTGATTCAGAATGTGGGGATCATTTTACTTGTTTTGTAGTTTCTGACTGCTACAGAACGACCTTTGAGTGAAATGTTCTAGTTTTGTTTGTCAGCACAATCTGATGTTTGATTTTCACCCCTGCTGTGTTATCAGGCACTTATTTATCTCTTCAGGATTAGTCTAGTGTAATGATTGTATCTTAGACCACCTGGAAAATGAAAGCACTGCAGAGTGGTGATACATGGAACTTACACTGATGACAGCAAAACAAACTGTATTTAGTGATGCTGACTTGAAGCCATGCAGTCCTTAGTATTTTGAAGCCTACATCAAGGATCACATCTCTCCTACTGAGATAAAGCCACAGTTWCAGACAGCAGAACTGCTCAAATAATCATTCTTCTGGTATGAATATGAATGGGCATTTTCACAAATAATTTTYATAGGAAATTATTTACTGTGGAAATTTGCCAAGACAGGTCAATCACAAAATCCATGTCTTCATACACTGGTGAAAAGAAAAAAAAGGACACTTATGGAAAAGAGCCAATTATTCTGTGTAACTTGTAGGGGGACAGAGAGAGAGATGGAGGGAGAGAGAGAAAGGGAGAATGCTGGCAAAAAACTGGAAGTATTTTTCAGGGGCTTAGTACATCACATAAATAACAAATTGAGGAAATTACTCACATTAGTAAGCTTGGCATCATATGCCTAATTATTCTTAAAGCKGTTTATTCACAAGCAAACAAAGAATGAAGTTTATATTTCTTCTCTTGATAATATTACAAAGGTGGGCTTCATTCTCTTCTTGCAGCCTGAGCCTTACACAATTATTGTCAATGAAGCCCTAATGAAACTGTAATCCTTTAATCTGTGTGTTTGTTTTGTGTCAAAAACTGCTGGTTAGGGAAGGAATTAAGAAATGTCTATGCCAGCTGAATAGGTTTGCTTGAAAATGCAAATTGCACAGACAAAGGGAAAAAAATTTGGATGACTCCCCAAAGAATCTCAGCCATGGCTGAAATTCAGATTAGATTAATTTCTCATCATTGAGAAATTGCTCTAGATTTAGATACAGTCAACAGCAAATTTACAAGGCCCATATAAAAAAAACTGTGCTGCTGTACAACATGTGCACCCATTACTTGTCATTTTGAAAGAAGTTTAAGTTTTCCTGAGCTACAACAATAGAGCCAGAGATTCAGGGATCAACAACTCCGTATTTAATGTTGAGGAGGATCATGGGCCCCCTTTTTTTCTAGTACTTAATATTTATTCATGCTGTTTAATGACTGAGGAATTTCCCATTAGAGGCAGAAAACCCTCTTGGATCATTTTTGTTTAGACTCCAGCACATTTTAGAATAATTTGCAAAGCTAGTAGTCTATGGAGAGGAGTTCTCTGATGTGATATGTTCAATTCCACCAGCATTTTAAAAAATAATTAGACATTGACCAGATTACTGTTCAGYCTTATAGAGGCTGTACAGAATGGAACTACTTGTGTTTTTAGGAGCTATGGTGAGTCAAAAATTTTGACAAGACTAAATTTTTTGAAAATTCAGGCTGAATTAGAAAAATCCAACATCTGCAAAAAAATTATGAAAAACATTCAGAATGTCTGCTCTTCTGCAGCTTCTCACAAATCACTTAACATTTTAGCTGACTAGATTCTCTTCCCCACCATGAAGGGAAATACCTATTTTTTACAAGAGGACTCAGTAAATTAAAATTTGTGCGGACGTAGGAGAGGTGTTCTGTTTTTATTTAGCRACTTAACCACCAAAGGAAAGATAATAACTTATTCTCATGACTTTAAAACCTCTAAATTTTGTGCTGCTCTCCAATGATCTGTAAAATAGTCCTTTGTCTCATGTGAGATACCTGGTATCATAATAAACAAATAAAAAATTAATGCTCAGAATTCCTGCATAATGATGAAGTTATCCAGACAGGAAATGGAGACAAGCCACTATTTGTACCAGAACTTCAGTTTCTTGAGCAGAGGGACTGACAAAGTTGTTATGTCTGAAATCCCAGATGATTTCTCTGGAGCTATGACTTGCACTAAGCTTTAAGAYGAGAAAAGCAGAAAAACCTCTTTAAATTGCAAGGGTTTTTTAATTYCCAGTGGAATTACTGTAATAGAAATAGCAACAATAATAAATTAGATTCTCTTAGTGCCATGTTGGGCATTGACTGAACACTTTCTCTAGAGACACAGTGTAGTATGTGCATCATGTTGTAGTCAGAAAGAAGCTGGTACATTTTCTTTAGAAACTAAGCTCTTTTCTGAATATATGTGTAATTAAAGTCTTTTCCTCAAACATCTTCTCAGATTAGTCTGTGGTGAGGCCTAACTTGAAAAGATCTCCTTGTTAAAGACTCATTATTGATATGCCTGGAACCCTCTCCCCAGTCTTCTCTTACCATGACATTTTTATTCACTGTGTGAGAATTCTAGCTTTCTTCCAAGCCAGAGCTTTACATGTGTCAGAGCTACTGGAGGGTAAACCTCACCCTCTACCAGTCTTCCTCAGTTCCGTAGTTGCCTTTTCTTTGTTCTTGTTGTGATGTCTTTGTAAGTCAGTCTTCTAAATTGCATGAAAGTTAAATTAGGCAGCATCCCCCATTATAGTGCTCTAAACAGAGATGGTGTTGCTGTATTTATGATGGTTTAGTAGGCTTTCCTTAACTTTCAGCTCCTTGTACTCTCCTAGGAGTCATGCAGGAAGAAGAGCTGTGGCCTTCTCGTGTGTCTCAGCTGGGTGGTGACTCCCCCTTACAGGTCCCCCACTATATGGTTGCCATTTAAAAAGCTTCACCTTGTGGTTTTTATCGTAGGGAAAAACTGTTCCAATAGGGTTAGTGAAGGATGTGTGGGGTAGGAAGAAGGGAAGAATAAACTGTTTTCCTTATCTTGAAATGCATAGGTCAGCTGTGAAGAAACAGTTCGGAATTCCCAAAAAAAAATGCAGAGTAGGGTGTTGTCCTTTTCTGTGCCTTGAAGCTCCAGAGCAAWTTTATCTTGTCAAAGCATGATAATSTCAGTTGTGCCTACACAGCATGACTGAGCCCTGATTTTCAGAGTTACTCTAAGCAGGGAGTCTGTCCTTGTTCAAGATGTTAAACGTTGTGCCCTCTGTATTCTTCTATAAATAACTGGCCAAGTTTTAAACAGGAAATACTTTGCAAACTGGTGGGGRAAAAAAAGGCAGGAAAATACTAGCAAGAAACAAGGAGGAGTTTAGAGTGGGTCTGCACAGCTAAGATTTATGAAATACAGTTAACAATACTGCATCTTGGAGAAACATGTTGATTGACTGGCCTCTCTGGATCTGAGTTGGGGGCCGTGGAGAGCACCTTTCTGCAGACAGTGTGAAAAATAAAACATGTCAAATAATTATAATAATGATGCAAAGAGCTGGGGATGCAATGTAAAATTTYATATTAAATCAAAGTCAAAAGTGCCTCTTGGCTTGGCCTGTTAGTGCTTTCTGCAACCGTAAAATTTGGCTGCACTTGTGCAATACAATACTGGTGAGAAAACGCTATGAATATTACTATGCTCTCCGAAGACAAATCCTAAAGCTGAACAATTAAGGTATGTAAAGCAATGGCAATTTATTTTCCTAAACAGCAGAGAAACATAAAAGTACAGAAAAAAGCCACACTCCCAGCCTCCTATGAATAAGAAAACAAGAGAGATGTGTTTATGTAAATGGTGGAGAAATCCTAAAGTGTTTCACCTGGCGAATGTCCCAAAGAGGAAGGCTCAGATCATTTCTCCTTTTCTGGTTCTTGGCAGGAAGTTTGCTGGCTTTTGTTTTGCCCCATGGAGATTATACTTCTTCGTTTTAGGTGAGGCCACAGGTCAACCCTGCTGATGACAATGCCAATCTCATCCTCTTGACGTACGCCACGAGACGTACACAAATTAGAAGCCAGAGTAATGAGTTCAAGGTCCCCAGTGTCCCTCTGACCTTTCTATCCCCCTTCTCTGGCATCTCCTACAGTTCAGACAGGTAGAGTCCAAGATTTCACCCCTCCCTCATCCACTTTAGTAAAACACAAAGACCTTGTCCAAAACAGTGTGGGTTTGTTTCCTCCTAAAGCTAATGATGGGCTTAAATATRTAGAAAATATGCCTGCCTCTAATATTTTTTTGCCTCTTTTAATCCTTTGCTTGTACACAGAAAGGTGCATAATGCTTTCTGGATGACAGAGTGATCCTGAAGGACACACAGATTTTCAGGAAGAATTTGGTAGTTTCTGACAGACAACCTATGGCTGTACACCCTCCATTATCTCTTCTCTGATATTACTGCTATGACTGTATTACTGTCTCAGTAAATCTGGGCAGGTGATGCAACCAACTGAAAAAGGAAGCTGTTGTTTTTTGTTATTTCCAGATAAAATTGATTAAATTAAAATCTGTGCTTTTCTGAATGATTTAAAGTTAGGGAAGTCTTAGAGATCTTGTTGCTGGTGTGATTGCTGTCCAAAAACTGTCCCTCTTAACAGATTGGTTTTTGCCTTAAATGTGYTATAACTTTGAAAGCATAAATACTTGCCTGTTGTCTTGAAGACCCATACCTTTAAGTCTAGAAGTGCTTGTCAGCTTCCCAGGAATACATCGTAATATACCTGTTTTCTAGGTGTGTTTCAACAGCATATGGCCTGATTGAAACATGTGGAGTTTCATAGAGGTTGTGAAGGGGGGTGTGAACCTCCTGTGAAATACTGTGTCATTAAATGCAGTGTGGCAAAATAATGCAATTGTGTATAGATAGTTATTGGTGGTAAGAAAACTGAAAGGTGCAACTGCTGAGTTTGCTCCCTGGTTTACTYTGCAACTCTCACTTGCATGAGTAATATTTGCTGATGTGAACTCCCTTTCCAGATCTACCAGGAATTTGACATGAAAGTTGYTGTAATGAGCTGTTAATAACAGGCTCAACAGAACAGTTTGCATATACTGAAGTAWTTGGATCATCAGCATTTTTAWTTTATAATATTGTTGATAATGACTGATTAGGAAARGAATGYGCTTTGAGTTATTAATACACACTATGTACAGAGACCAATACTTATTCTTTTTAATGTATATACTGGGTTGTCTGTCTACAGACACAAACAACTGAACTTTAGCATTTCTTATGAAAGGGGCTTTGAGGAAAAAAAATTGAGAAGCCAAAGATGTTGTACCTGGTCACATCTGGGGATTGGGTGGTCAATGGCTCAACATTCAGCTGAACAAAATTGATGAGTGGTGTCCTTTGGGAGGTTGTGTTGGGACCATTAATGTTTAATATGTTCATCAATGACACTGACAGYGRGATYGAGTGCACCCTCAACAAGTTTGCAGAAACCAAGCCGAGGGGTGTGGCTGACTCACCTGGGGGGTGCAATGCCATCCAGAGGGACCTGGGCAAGACWGAGAGGTGGGCACACGTGTRCCTGAGRTTCAACAAGGCCAAGTGCAAGGYCYTGAACAYGGGTCAGCCTCCAGGATGAATATAGGCTGTGGGATAAAGCAMTTGAGAGCAGCCCTGTAGAGAAGGACTTGTGGGKRTTTGTAGGTGAGAAACTGGACTTGGGCTGGCATTGTRCATTTGTACCTCAGAAAAGCAACTGTAACCTGACTGACCAACTGACCCCTTGTTCTTCCCTCTGGTTAGTTCCTGGAGTAGTGCATCCAGCTCTGGAGTCCTCAGTCGAAGAAAGACATAGACCTGTTGGAGGAGAACCATGAGATAATCAGAGAGTGGGAGCACCTCTCCTATGAGGTAAGACTGAGACAGTTAGGGCTGTCCAGGGTGGGTTCTGGRGAGACCTTATAACAGCCTCCCAGTACCTAAAGGGGATTTAAAAGAAATGAGGATAGATTTTTTAGCACGGCCTGTAGTGTCAGGACAAGTTGTAATGGTTTACAAATAAAAGAGGGTAGATTCAGACTGGATAAAAGAAGGGKTTTTTTTATTAATGAGGGTAGGGAAACATTGGAATAGGCAGTCSAGGCAGCTGGTAGATGCTCCCTCCTTGGAAGCAATCAAAGTCAGGTTGGATGAAGCTCTGAGCATCATGAGGCACCATTAAAGGTGCCTCTGCTCATTGCAGGGGACTTGGAGTAAAGGTCTTTAAAAGTCCCTTCCAACCCAAACCACTCTATGATTCTAGTTCAAAAAGGTCTTTCTGACTGCGTCACTGCATATTTACTATTGCATCTAATGTGGCCTTATTAGAAAAGATCTCTTAAGTGAAATAGAGGTTGAAAAGGATCCATGTCCTGACCATGAGTTTCATGAATATTGATTTCAAACCAGTTTTAATCTGAATTCATGACCTGAATTTCCTTTAGGTGTGATTAGGTGTGATTTTTGGATCATACCTTCTCCTTTACTTTTATTTTCAAGGAATTCAGATTACTCTTGCTGATAGGATCTCATTGAAATTAACCAATTTGGATGAACTCCATTCACCTGAACTAATAAAATTATTTGACACACCTATGAAGAAGTGTATATAATATAATATAGCAATATGTACACATATAATATAATATCTATGTGCAGCATGGAGTGTGTTCATATTAAATATATATTTATATAAATATATAAATATATAAATATTTATCCCCAACCCTGATTTTACATCTTAATGAGCCTTGTGGGCCCACAGTGTTTGCATTAGGAAACTGCTTTTAACTTGCTGTCTTTTTGCTGAGACTGAATCTTTGTGGAGGGCCTGTGCAACCACTGCACCAGTAGAGAAGAATGATACCTAACAGATTTCACACAAAGGTTGAAAGATAACTTACCCAACCAGACACTCATTTCTTCTGACAGGCAGCAATTAGCATCTCATCCTCTTAACAATCAGCTGTYTGTAATTTTTGTGTGGTTCACTGTTGTACTCCAGGTGGGAGAGAGATCAGGCTTCCTGGGGGAGCAGGTTGCCTTCTGACAACTGGCTTTCCATGATGTCCAGGGAGAGTCAGAGGAGGCACTAGAACAAAACCAAAAGGATTAAGTCAATTACCCAGAAGTGGAGACTATGTAACCAAAATAAACAACAAAGGTACAAAAAAAAAAAAAAAAGATTGCTTGAGACTTTGAGACTTCACTATTCATTCCAAACTTTTTTATTCAACATTGGTTAAGCAGTAAAAGTTGGGAAAACTGCAGTAACTAAAAAGAAAAGCATTCCAAATTTAGTATCTATTGGAAACCACTACCTTAGTTTTGATCTTTGAAAAGAATCTTGGCTTATTTCTGCTACAACTATCTAATAATTTATATCAAATTTTGCAACTGTCCAGCAGATAATGTTTATGGCACAGACTGTGTGATACAAGATATCATGTGCATATTTAAATCTTTTTTTTCTCCTACAGAATTTCCCTCTAAATGGTCTGGAAAATGCTCTCCCCAAATACGAACTCTCTAATGGACTCAAACCTCCAGTGTTGGTAAATAATTCAGCATCCCACTAAACTTCTGAAGCTATGCCTTATTACAAACATATTGTGAATTCCTGCTATRGAAGTATATAGTAGAGTAGATTTAGTTAACTATTACAAGAAGCTGTGGCAAAGTTTTGTGTCCTGCTAAATAAAAGTACTCTTTTTTTCTTATAATCTGGGTGCAGTTAATCAATTGGACAAAACTTAGGGGAGTCTAAAAAAGAAAGCTGGATTTGAGAGAGGTTAAATTAACTGTGATGAGAGAACTGCAGTTGCTGATGATTTCTGTTTTAATGGATGAAGATCAGCAATTTGGGAATCATCTGGTTGATGAAAAAGAGAGAGAAAAACCCATGGACCTATGTTTACGATATGATGACCTTCAAAACTCTCAGTTGAAAACAAAACTTTCAGATAAGTTGCMTTTCAATTCAAAATTTTTTTTGAGAATGGATAAGATATTTTCAAAAAATACTGCAGAATGTAGAATCTTGTATGTAAACACTAAGACTCATCCAAATATGCTTTAATTTCTGCTTTACATGTTTCTCCAGGTCTGAGACAGGTTTCTTTTTTTAAGTCTTAATTTAAAATCAGTTTTCTAAACTAACTRAAAAGTATTTCTGTAAAACTGCATCTAGCAGAACACTGTGAACAGAGACTTGTGCTTCAAAATTGCAACACCTGTAGGTTGAAATGCACTCCTCCCATCATACATCTTGATTAACAAAGCATTTTATTTTAAGATCATCCCCAAAGACTGAAGCAATAGGATTTACGTCCTTAAGTAGAAGATGAGCAGTGTTMTGTGGGGACCACCCCTTTGTGGGTGTTTTGTACAAGGTCTGTTCTAGGGACAGTTTTGGTTTCCAYAAAAAATAGGTGCCCTTTAGATTCCTTTCTGATGCCTCTTTCACASCTTTTGCAGTACCTTTGCATCACTGTGCTCAGATGTTGCTGATGATCCATTATTGCACGCATCCCAATAATTACCCMACTCCAGTTAACTTGGTCAACTATTTGGTGACAACATCAAGATTATGTTTGTAGTCATAATRTGGAATCAAACCAMTGAAGTGGGGCAGTGCTTTAACACAGGCTCTGTTTCAGGCTAAGGAACATCTCATTAATACATTGATGCTAATTAGCAGGGGTGAAATAGAGAGTGTAAATCATGAGTGCTGAGTTAAGGGGCAGTCAGCAGTTAATGTGATTTCATGATTCACTAAGTGTTGCTTCTGTATATCAAAAGTTTCCTGTAGCCAAAAGGCTTAGAGAAAAATTCAAAACTAACTAGAAAACAATAGCATAAAGTTAGTTTTTCTTATTTGTCTGTTGGGGAAAAGATAGTAATTATTGTGTAGAAGCCAAAAGCTCTCAGACCAGTAGCAAATGATAAAATCAGTCCAAATATGGGAAAAAGCCAGTGGAGAGATCAGAAAAAAAATATTATTGTGTTTACTATGAAGAGATTAAGTAGTCTAGCTTTACCAGGTTCTATATACTCCAGTATATAGAACACAACTAACAAAATAACTTTAAGAACAAACAGGGCAAATCCTGAATGCTACAGCAAGGAGGACTTAGGACACAGAGAGTCAACTGCAGCAGGAAGCTATTTTGTGCTAGAATGACGGAAATATGAAATTAAATTTGTAGCTGCTACTACAGTAGTAAATGCCTCCCTTGCCTGCTAAGGAAAGAACACATCCTTTTGCTGTTGGAGGATGTGACCTACTGGTCACAACGGGATCAGGGATGTATGTGGGTCCCATGTWACAGGAAGGGTGAGCACAACAAATATCTTGTACATTGTAGAGGAAGCCTGAGAGCACCTCCTCACTAAAAGCAGTATTGCCTCATGGTTAGAATTTCCACACACTGACCAGCAATGAATATTTGGCTCCTGTGGCCTACCTTGAGAGCCTGTGCTCTAATTGCTGAGCTGCTGGGTAGGGGAATCCAGGGAGGAAGGAACCATTTCATATTGCTGATTGGGAAAATGCACTGAAAACCTCAGTGAGCCCAGTTGGTGTAAGTTTGGAGCAAAATCTGGCAGGTGCTCAGTGTCCAGGAGCATTACATTTAGTGGTGGACACATTCAGAACTGTTATACATAATGTTAAATATAATGTCTTATGTAATGTCATATATAAGGACATAGAGATATAGATTTATATGTATAGGTATAGAAGCCAAAATAAGGAAATATCAAGAGTTAGTCAAACACATCTGCTCAAATAGTTTKACAAATTTAGATAAGTATAGTGGAAATAATCAAAACAATTTATGTGTATGTCAGCCCATGGCTGCACTTGAAACAGTGTMTAAGACAATTGAACCCTAACAATACCTCTTTTTTTCTGCAGTTTGTTTCAAATCAATCACATTTAACCACTGAAGAGGTATTAGTATGAACAGATGGAAATGCATGATTAATAACTAGCAAAAAACCTTGAAATAGGAAAATGATTATTCTTTTAGTGAAGAAATGAGAGTTAACAATGGTCAAACTACTTTTATAGCCAGACATGGTGGATTATATTACAATAATATTAACATGAAAAAGACAGAAGACTTTTTCATTTCTCTTGCTTTCTTTACCAGAGAGGAAATTAATTATTTTCACAAAGTAGCAAAGGAAATACTGGACCCTTCATATTTTCATGGTAGAAATAGTGAAAAAAAAATTAGCCTGGATCTAGGACAGGGTAATGTTATACATCAGTCTTGGTATAATGATCCTMCCTGGCCCTAGAAGTCCTTCAATTTACCATCTACTGTGGGTTTTTTTTTGTCTTGAATTCCTGAATAAGCTAGAACTTCTCACTCTTTAATGAAATGGGAGAAAGCTTGTAAACACCGCGGTCTTTTGACATGAAATTAGCACACAGRCTTATTCCTCCAGTTCCTCTATGAGATAATTATTTTATATCCACAGTTTTGAKAAAGAATACTCTCCTGTCTAATTGCTAGAGCTTTTATCCTAGTTTCTGGTTCAAATTCTCTAATGCAAAATTGAAGATAACCTCAGTGGCACAGTGTGAGCAAGTGTGCTGGCCACTRAGCTAGAGAAATAAAAGAGAATTCACATTCCCAGTTTTTATGAGGAACACTGACCAGTCACAGTAACTCTTGGTGAATCTAGGTGAAGTTGAAATCCTCTCCACTCCAGCCAATAACAATTCTTTTTGAGATATTACCCTTTTAAAAATATATAATCTAAGATCATTATTGGTTTTTAAATCAACTTCCATGAATCATGTTTTTGAGGAAAATCTCCATGGCTGGTGAGATACACCAGCTTTGGTGTWCAGCTCCTGCCTCACACCCCAATTTGATCAGACATTTTCTAGCTCTAGTACAGGATGTGAACAATCAGAAAGGCAGAAATGAGGGGTGCAGCTGGTATGTTGTCCCTTCTCAGAGTGGGAGRAGGCTGGCTTTTTCCTATCTGTATTTACATCTTCGTCTGCTTAAATATGTAACAATCTTCATCCATCACAGATGGAAAACGTGCTTATTTGGCAAATTCTATTTCTAGCATGGTGATAGAACTTCTGATGGTCAAATCTTCCATTGCTGCAATTCTTTTGCAGRAGTAGGGTTAGCACAGTTTCCTCTCAGAAGCAGGATTCTGATGAGCAGTRGTGTTTGAGGTCATAGGTGAATGCTCTTCACAGAATAATAATGGAAAGATGTCTGCTACCTCATGAAAAATTAGGTGTACAGCACAGGCTGGAACTGCTTCATTCCAGCCTAGKGTATGTCAGAAAAGAGGTAAGGACAGATCTCAGCAGGATTTTTATAACTGAAGCTGATTTAATAAAATTATCTGTTCCATAACTTCTAAGTGATCAAGAAAGTTGCTAAAAGAAATTGATTACCAGTAGAAAGCCTATATTGTCAAAATATCTACAGAAAATTAAGGTGAAATTCTTTACAACTGTAGATTCATGCATAGATCAGTCTCCTTGCAAAGACCCAAACTTGGTTTCAAGGGAGCCGTGTGCCAGCACAGGGTTTCCAGATGGACATTGGAAAGATCATTTCCAGGTGGAGCACAGAAGGGAAAGTGAATAAGTTTGTTTTTATAACTCTGATCAGGATTTACCTGTTATCCTGGATTCATGTTTAGATTAAGTTTAAAAATGTGTTCCACACATAYGTTCTTTTCCCAGGATATCCAGGATAACCTCTCTGCTTTAAATCCTTTTTTTCCTGAATTTAGGATCTCAGGAAAGGAAGGTGGTCATGATAGGAGAGAATGTAATTTGCTATTCTGTGGTATTTTTAAAGAAAGAATATAATTTTATAGCACTGTTCTTGGACATATTGCTCTTCCAAAAGCCATGTAGGAAAAACAAAAAAGGCTGAATCTTGTAAAACATTGATCAGTCTTTCGTCCATGAAGTAGATGAAAGTGTTTGGAAAAGGACTGCTTGTAATGTCCACTCCTGAATATGTACATTCTCTATCCTGATTTCACAGATGGATTGAAGAGCATTGGCCACTTCTTCAGKAAAAGGCTTCCAAGAACTGGAATTTGTCAGAGCACAGAAAAGACCAGTTAGAACTCCCAAACTTTCCAACCAAAAAAACCATTTTTGCTTGTCTTCTTTTTCCACCTTTGGGTATGTACTCCTTCTTAATGTTGACTTGTTCTAGCAAGCAGTGCTTCTTGCCTGAAAGCAATCCTTTCTCTGTTTCTAGGGATACCAGAGGAATATAAAAAAAATAAAAAAGAAGAAAAGAAAAAAAGTAGCAAACAGCAGAACAGACCAGTACTCAGAAGTTTCCAGATCTGTTTTGCAATACAGAACCCAAGGGGCTTTGATAGGGTCTAAATTTGGCAAAATCAGCTTTCCCATCCCTCCCTAACTTTATTTTTCTGGCCTCTAACTATTTTTACTCCAAGTTTCTCTCTGTCTCTGTGGATGTAGAGAAAAGATCTATGGATAGGAGTCTGGGAATAGRATAAGAAAAGTAAAACTTCCTGGAAAAATTTAATGTTGGTATTCTGAAAGCAAAGCCAAGAATCTAACACTGTACATTAATATATATCAGCATAAATATATGGGGACTATATAATCCCCTAATTCATGTTAGTGAATGGGTCTAATCTATTGTCTAATTCACAGACAAAACAAGAACCCATCTGCCTTCCATTATCTTAAAGAAAAACTGAGGGTTTAAATCTTTTCATTAAGATGTAAAAATGAAGTTAGAAAGGATCAGAAGTCCCCTTCTCTACTACATTAGTACTTTGGAGATGTGTTTTTTATTTGGCACTATGGYTTCCTACAGCACTGCAGCATGCAAGCTTATATTCAGTTACTTGATTTCTTTAAAAAGTTTTTTTTTAGTAGTTTTGTTATTAGCACTTACATTTCAAAAATCCACCAAGTTTCACAGGATAATAAAAAAARGTGATGAAAATCAAAGTTGATGGCCACTTGCATATCTCCATGTCCAACTGGACTATTCTCTGACTTGACTGAATGTAAAATGCACAGACAAATCTGCAAGGCCTTAAGCTGCTCGATGTGATTCTAAATGCAATTTAAAACTTTCTTTGTGTATTATGTTATTATTTTATTGCAGGGATATATTCTACATTATTAAAAAAGTGGTTTTCAGATATAGCTGGAGAAGTAYTTTGTCTCTTCTTAGAAATGTAGCTGATGCTATATTTTTCATGTTTCTACCAATGTTTGGAAACATGAATTAGAAGAAATACGTGTTTTTATTGYATGATATTGATTTACTATGTGACAGTTTTTAGAATTAAAAGAAATGTTATCAACAAATTTTACCTTTATACACATTTTTAAATAGTTTCAACTTATGATGTAGACTTATTTTAGAAACTATGTTGATGTTATGACATCTTAAAAAATTTAATTTTTCTTCACTGAAAGATACACAGGAAATCCATCACTATGCGATATCTCTGTAAGATTCTTGCCTGACTGGAGTCAAGTCTCCAGCTGCTGGGAGATTTAATAACACCCTGGTTATGCTATCATCCAATAGCAAAACCTTCTGGACAGCTGGAACAATTTTTACACTAATGCTGTAATTAGATACATAGAATTGTCTTGGTACACAAAATTACTTAAGGCTCAAACAAAATACAATGTACCACTTACTAGCCAAAGGTCAAAGAACTTGTRTCCAAATCTACCAGCCTGTTCATTACAAGAATTGTCTGGGAAACCCCTGATCCTTTAGTCAAACCTTGGTTTGAATAAATAGCATTTATGGAATACAAAATACAGTTTCCAAATGAAATTAATTTTCCTAYTGTGCCACCATATTTATACCTTAAGCCATTAGTTCCATGTTTTTCTCCTGGATGTAAATAACTACTTTAGTTTGGATTGCTTTCATAACAGACACTTTAATATACCTTTTTCTYTTTCTGAAAGCAAATACAAATATTTTACAACAAACTGCTTGTGACCAGGAAGCCTGAAGGCACATCTGCATATGTGGGCTGRTTATACCCTTGTGATTTGCAGACTTGGTCAGTCCATAAACTCCACAGCAAGTGAGAACTGGATGAGGCCTTTGCAAGTAGGTCATGCTTCTCAGATTGCCATTTAGACAATTTAGTTGATTCATTGCTGACTTACTGACACTTCTTCAAATATCTTTGCTTATTGATWCAGATTGGTGGAAGGGTAATTGGATTGTGAATTCTTTTAAGGCCAAAAGTTTTACATGGCATTATTATTGACAAACCTGAATTTGGCCCACAGGTAAAAGATTAAATGAGAAGTTCTTGAATGATTTAAAAACTGAAAACTGTGAAACTTTTCAAAACTGTATATTTTTTAGGAATTAAATCTCAAAATATTTGATTAAAAATGGGATCTAAATCTGTTCCTTTAAATTCAGAAGAACAGAGATATCTATGATAGTCTGAATTTTTAACTGCTACCCTAATCAGAAAGGAAACTGTTCAAGCTTTTTAATGCACTACAGTATTATTTTTACTTAGTCAATAGCTACTTGAATGAATGTGAAATGAGTTAAAGTGATTTGGCTGGGACTCAGTAATGCATGGGAAATACTTRAGATGCAGTCAAGGAGGCTGCAATCAGAACTGATCCAAGTAAAATAAATACCCATCCCCATAAGTGGCAGAAAACTTAGTATAATAGTGAAAAAAAAAAGAGTGCAAAATATTAACAGGAGGGCCTTGAATAAKCTAGCTGGTTTTTTGTACAAGGTGGTGTACTCAGGCTGAGGAATGGAGACTAAAATCTAGCAGCATTTTAAAACTGACCTTTGATTCTCTCCACACAGAGAAAAAATAATTTCACTTCAAATAAAGAATCAGTTTTCTGGAGGACAGAGAACAGKGTGATGGAAGTGAAAATGGTTGATTTCACAGAAGATAAATTAAAGAATTGTACCAGGACAGATGATCAATTAAATAAATAAGATAGTTAAGCATACTTCTGAAATACTGCACAGGGGAACAAAGGGAAACATCAGTGTTAGATGTGTAAAACAGAAAACCTTTAGCACCAGACAGCCAGCATAACCTGATGAATTTGTAACATTGTTCATAATATAATGTGAAACTTTTGGGGTTCAAGAAGATTCATCAAKATTTTATTAATTTTTTATTGACCTCTTAAATCCACTCTATCTCCCACCTTGTGTCCTATCACTGATATAATGACAGATTCTTGAGTAAACCCTGCCTTGTTTGTGCTCCAAGTGCCAGAGAAAATGGCTTCTGAGAGGATGGTGGCTCCTGACATTGCAGAGAGTTTGTAGATGGATATGAAGCTGAGAATCCTGTGTGGAAAACTCTGTGCTATAAAACYAAAATATCATGGTTTGATTTCTGACAGCTGCATAACAACCCAGCAGTTTTTTTCCTTTCCCAGCCTACCAGCTGTCCAACTAAAAATGGAAATGATTTATGTTCCCCAAACCCCAGCTGAYTGACAGGCAGTGCAGGAAGGAGTGGTAGTGCCCCACTGAGCTATGGCACCTCTGGAGCAATGGGAAGGAAAGTGGGCAGATCACAGGGATGCTCCCTCTGCAGGGATCAGGGAGATTTCTCTAACCCAAAAGCTGGGCTATGCTTACCCAGGCATGGAGGAGAGCTGGCCAGTGATTTTTAGTAAAATTCAAGAAGAAATGCACTACCCCAAAGGGTATATATTTCCCTGATTTGCATGGTAGATGGCATGGTGGATTTTATATGTTCATCATGCAGGAAGCAATCTGATAGCTCTTTGAGACAGTGTCTATGTACAGTGGTTTCAGGAGGGTAAAAATATAAACTCACTGGAGTCRCTGATTTCCCTAGGTAATAGAGTTATTCAGAGAATATTAGTTGACAGTTACACCCACTTGCAGTCATCAATTCTGCAAGGGCTGGTATGGAAGTTTAAAATGCCAGTATTTGTCTCTTTCTCTCCCCTAAGTCTTCATTATAATGTTTCTCACTAGTTTTTAGAAACTCAGTCTACTTTTTTGGCAGATGTGACAGGCGGCTGTAACATTGATACCATCAGTGCTGTTCATCTTTCTTTTTCTTCTCACAATGATTCTTAGCACATATGAATTAAGAGAAATAGGAAAGGTGCAATCAATTTATTTAATGTCATTAATTAGAGAGAACTAGTGAGCTTCTATCAGATAAAATATTGCTTAGGCAATTGCAATCTGACAAATTTTAATCAAAATTTTTTTTTCTCTTTAAGACTAAATGTGCTTCTCAAAGTTTTCTTTCATTAACCAAAATATTTTATRGCACATAGGAGGAAAGCTTGAACAAATCTTATTCAGCTTATCAAAATATAAAGACACCCTGTCTTTTTAGGACTCCTATTTTTAAAGTTCAATGTTCAGGCAAGGGGAGGAGCAAGGATGCAGAAAAGGCTTTGAATGCTTGTAAGAAATGGGTTTCCTTCTCCTTTCATTTGCTTACCTATTGGTAGCTATTGGTAACATTTTAAAACATGGTTTATAAAATAAATTTCTGAGGTATTACGTGCCATATGCGCAAATATGCCACAAGTTAATTAAATCACATGTGTAATTTCAAATAATTGAGCTAAGTACAGCTGGAGAGTTCAGTGGGACTTGTAATGAAATCCTTAGCAGAGTATTTAATTACGTCCTTGTGCAATGCAACAGAAAAATATTTGGCTTTGCAAAGTGATCTAAAGGTCAGGAGATCCATCCTGCATTAGATGAAAGATGGTGCCAGGCAGATCAAGAAATACACATAGAATAAGGAGGTAGCTCAGGAAAATGAATGCTTTAGCTGATCTTGTRTGGTTGGGCTGCAAGCAGGATAGAGATTGTTGCTATTGATATAAGTGATCATTTCAAGACTTTGCAGTTCACCTGCAAACAAACCGAGGTGGGCATGGTGTACTTGTATCCACCTAAAAGGAAAAGCACCTTGAACTGTCTGTCATAAGAGCAGCTCAAAATTTCAGCTCATTTCTGTTGGGAAAATATTTTGAAAATTCCCAGGTCCCATTTAAAATACTCTTGTCTTAAAATGTAAAGATTTTTTTGATCATTGGAATGATGGGAATTAAAATGACACATTACAAAATTTGGAAAGAAAGATCTTTCTTGATTAAGTTAAGAGAAGACATGAGCAGCAGGAAATCCCCAAAGAATGGGGATTGTCTCAAATTGGAGGAAAATATTGAGTGCTTGGTGCTTTTTGAAGAGACCATTTTCCTAGGTTCCTACCCATTTGCAGAGCACYATATTAATGATCTTATTTTCCCAGGTCTGAGAACTTAACTCTCTGACAGTTAGTCCATAAATTCCTCAATGTCAATGAAGGAGCAGTGTCTTTGCTGAAGATGAGAATCATGGAAACTTCTGAGCTGCAAGGAACACGGAGTTCAGCTCCTGGCTCTGCACAGGACAATCCCAAAAATCACACCATTTGCCTAAGGGTGTTGCCCAAAGGCTTCTTGAACTCTGTCATGTCTGGTGCTGTGACCACTTCCTGGGGAGCTGTTCCAGTGCTCCACCACCCTCTACATAAAGAATTATGAATTGATAAATTACCTGTTATCCAGTGGAGATTCTGCATAATGATATAAATTGGAGGACAATACCTTTTCCATCAAGGGAATGTGTTCTGCATCAGGCCTTTTACTCTGCTCATTACCTCCTTTCTACCATGATCTTTGTTTTGCTTATTCCACATTTCATTGAGTGTTTGACTCTAGTGCAGTGGGAGTGGGTGGCAGGGCTGAGAGATGATCCTCACAGAAAAGTTATGAATCAGGATAATCATCAGTTATAAAAACTTAGGAATTTTTGCATTTCACAACTATAAGCTGGCACAACAAAGGAAAACAAAATTCTGTCTTCTATGCAATTCCACAGATTCAGAGGAGGCAGAAATTCAGTAATTGAAATTGTGCTTATATTGTCCAATGGAGAAGAACTTATACATTGTTAATTCTCAGCTAGTTTTGCTTCCTGCTGATAGTTCAATGATTTCAAAACATGCACTATAATTGCAACCACCATAAACAGAATTTCCATATACTTGTATCATTCTTAATTATAAATACATTTCTTTCATATTAAAATAGCAAAGGAAAAATGATGACTGCTTTATGGCACAACACAGAAATATTCTTCTGTTCATGCCAATTAATTGCACCCAATATGTACAGAGTGTCAGAAGAGTGGTTCAGGATTTCAGAAACAATGGATTAAAGACAGAAAATTTATTTAGATTCCCATAAAATGTTCTGCCTATGATAAAGTTGTAACAGAAAATGGAAAAGAAATTATACCATTTTTATGGCAGAAGTAGAACAAAATCATGGACACAGAGGAAAAGAGTTTGAATTTTTGCWGGAAAAGGTTTGAGACATTAATTCAGATGAAGATGTGCACTATGTTTTTTAGAAGCGAGAAAATAATCTTTTTCTATTGAAAAAAGCTGAGAAGTGGAAGGCAARCAAGAAAAAGGTGAAGATGGTGAGGCAGAAATTATGAATTCATAAGTGTAAGGAAAGGGAAAATAAGATTAAATGATAACAGCTTTGTTTCCTTATCCAAATTTTTAGATGTGAAATTCCACTGAATTTTTTTTAAACATATCCTGATTTTTGCTGTGTACTTATTTCTTATTCTATGGAATGGAAATTTCYAGAATTAGCAGTGCCACCAGTTTCTTTGGAGCTGCCTGGTGTAACCACCTGTGTGTCCCTGGGCTGGTGTGACAGGAAGGTGTTTGCATGCAGGTGCGTGGCCGCTGCATTTGCCATATTGTGTGCACCAGAGCAACTGCAGAATTAGCAGAACTGAGCTGGTTTAAAACAGCTGAAAACGTGGTCCACATATACATTGTACAATTGTGGTGTCTGTAATAACACAGTCTGCTTTAGGCGTGTTTTGGCTTCATAAACAACACTATGAAAGGAAATGCAAAAGTGCATTGCCACCACAGGCTTGGAAMTACTGAAAGGCTGTTATAGTCCTTGCATCATAAATATCTCTCATATACTGAGCTAATCCCTTTGGACTGATGCAGTATGGCAAAATAAAAGGACCTTTTTGCATTTGGTTGAAAAACCTTAAATAGCACGAAAAAATAGAGCATTAATGCTGAATTTTCTGCTTTCAGAGTCAACAAGTGAATTCTGTTTCTTAGAATTTATCCTGCTACTTTATTGCCTTTGGAAGTAATTTGAAAGTGTTGGGTGAATAATAGTCAATAAATCATATGAGCAAAGAAGAAAAGCACCTTTGTTCTTGAACAGAAATGGTAAAGGCTGCAAAATTATGCCATTTTTAAAGGGAAAAAAAAAAAGAATACACCAAAAAAGAAATAAAAACCAAAGAAAAGAAATGCAGATTTGAGATCTGATAGAGTGAAAATCCAATAAAATTAAAGAAAAATTATTCAGATCTGACTGTCATAAACTGTTGATGTCAGAAACAGACCAAGGTTACATTCACAGCAGACTTCTTTCCACTTAACTCTTATCTTTACATTACGTTATGTCACTGATGAAATACAGCAGCTCATGCAACAGTCATCAGGAAAGCAATATTTTAATTGCAAGTAAATGCAACTATGTTAAATCTAATCTCCACAGAGCAAATATTTACCAAGAGTTTATGATCACAGATAGACTTGTAGAATAAACAAGGAGTACAGTATCAGCTTGTCTACATATGTACTTGACTATTCTTCATTTAAAAAGCATTAGACTACTGAATTCAAAGTACAGCACTGTCTCAATACAAACCTTCATTGCTCTCCTGGAATGCTAAAGACCACACACAAAAATGCATTCTTAGAAGGGAGAAACATTTGCAAAAGGGACTTCAGGATCTGAAGGCTTTATAGGGCTTTGCAACATTTTAAATAAACCATGCATGTACTTTGAGCTTTATTTCATTAGTTGTGATCTGTGGTTTGTTGTGCCTATGTAGATGGCTATGTGAATTTCATACTACTGAAAGAACTAAACAGTGCTTTTTGTCATTCAGATCAGAAACAAAAAATTGTATGAAAATTATCAACTTTTTGAGTTTGTTGAAAAGTGTATGACAAAATTATTAGTATTTTGAAGATAAATTTCAGTACTGACTATCATGCATCATATCCCAGATGTTATACAGTACCTAACTTGAGAAAACTAAAGCAGGCACAAAGAGAATTAAATCGTATATTTGAAAAACCTGGGCTTAAATGTCCTGCACAAGCATAAAATCAATATAAATTAAAATGACAGGAATTTGTCTGTCTGCATTTAAATTATTGGGAATAGAAGAAACACTTGAGACAGCAGGAACTACATTTATCCCTAATAATGATCTCATAAGATAATAATAGATTTTGGGAAAGGAAATTAGTTTTATAAACCCTACTGATTTGCAGAGTAATATTGAAAATGTGCTATTAGAGTGAAGTACAGAGAATTTAAGAACTTAAGGTAACTGTTGGGATGTAGTTCAGTGCTTTCTCTGAATGCTTTAGGTAAAGTCTTCTTCAAGGATGGAAAAAGACAATTAAAAAGTTGCAGTTTTCTCTTTGGAAAAAAGACGAAATCCTGATCAAGCTTCTATGATTGAGGTTATCACCAGATTGAAATCTTTCTAATGCAATCTGACATTTGAAGGAMAGATGACTCAGCATCCTATTATCATGTTATATGGAAATAATCTAACATACTACATTAAGTAAAACCCAGAGATTTGGTAACTGATGTAAGAAAAACACTGTGCTATAACTTGGGAACATGGAATTACATGGCCTCACTGAGCTCAATAAGACACTCAGGATAACATTATTTATGTGACCTCCCTCTTTGATTCTTGAACCTAAAGACCAATCATGGATGAGAATAAGTAGGTTTGAGAAAGAAACATGCATAATTCACATTTTCTTTTCTCCATCAGCATGTCCATCATTCCTCTTTTCTTTCTCATTGGACTGAGATTTTCCTATCTGCCAAAAAAAAGCTAAAATTCAGGTAACAGTGAGTAAAGAAACACTCTAACAACTTTTAACATTCACTCTCCATATAAAACAGTTGCATACTAATTTAAATGCTAAGATTAAAAAAAAAAAAGAAAAAAAGAGAGAGAAGTTTTAAAAATAAGCTATTCTAATGTAACAGCATCCCAAAGCGAATTTCCCTCCCCCTCGGATGCATTTTATGATGACTGTGCTGACCTGTGTGCCTTTCATTCAAAAGAACACAGGACCTTTTAACTTCAAACTTTCCCTTCAATGCCACATCCACTCCATGGAACAGATTGGTGAGAAGGAAGAATGCCTCAAATTCTACTCCTCCATGTTAAGAGTGGCAGCTCTCCCTTTAGCACGGTGTAGCTCCAGCCACTTCTCAAATACTGTCCCCAGTACAGGAGCTGGTGTTGTTTTGAAAAACAGCCCATAGTCATTGTCTGATCCAGGGAATGGCAGTGTCCAGAGCCTCTGCTAGAGCATGGGAGATCTCTAACAGGACTAGAAGATTCATAAACAAGGCCATTTCCAATTTGAAAATAAACTGGTGTTTGAGATCCATGCTTTCCAACCATGGGCAGTCATACTCACAGACCACAGTGTTCCACCCACATCTTTTGTACACATCTTGTTAAAAGAGTCAAAAACACCTGCCAGTTTCTTCACGTGTGCCTCATTAGATTACCTGCTCCTAGTGATGAAAAAGGGGGTAATACCCAGYTTAAGTTTGTTAGGAAATAGAGGCAAGACACATGCAGTGCTAGTAATGCTGCTGCTGTGGATAACGTGTTCTAGAACCCATTATGCAAGACTCCAGGTTGTGCTTACCACCCAGAAAGTGATTTTAGGAAAAAGAAATCAATAATAAATGTGTCAGTATCTCAGGACCTGTGGTTTTGCTGCGGGGCAATATTTTCATGATGGTGTTCCCACAGTCAAGAAATTGTGTTATTATTACACAATATATAGTTACCATAATTGAGGAGATGTCTTTTGTTACACAATCTGTTGACTGTCCTGACTCAATACCTCTGAGAGGGAGAGTTAATTGTTCACTTTGGCTCCTTCCACAAAGGAAGCAAGCAAGGAAAAGGACAGTGAGATTTCTACTTCTGTCTGAATTACTGCAAGCTACATATTTAAGCTAATCCTGTCTGTTCCTAATTTACCTATTCCTAGGGAAGATTGTTATTCCCTCTCATTCAAATTGCTGCTGTACCTTGTCCGTGCAACCAGGCAGTCATGCTGGCCAGCCAGCGAGAACAAATGAATGCCAAGCAGACACTTGGTGACATCAGGATGTTTTGGCAAGCTTCATTCCTGCCAGGCTGTATTTTCCTGCACCGTCAGTCACTTCAAGCGCTGTGAATCAGTGAATCAGCGGCTCTGGCTCTGCGCGGGTGTCCCGGGGCGAGCTGTCGCCGTGAGATGGCGGCGGGCGCTGCCAGCGCCGAGGCACCAGGCAGTCTGCGGGGGCTGCGGGCCGGCGGTGGCAGCGGCTGCAGCRCGGCATCACTCATCCTTCTCTGTCAAAGCGCTGCCACTTCAGCCGCACAAACTCCCCCGTGATGAAAACCAGACCGCGCCGTTTTGAAGGCGCTTTGTGCCCGTCGCTACTCTTTATCTCCACCTGCTGGGGTTATCCCAAACATTCTCGGCTCCAACCTCTCTCCCAGAGGTGGAAGTACAAAAGACGTAGGCATGATGAGCAAAACCGAGTGATCATTGTAACAACGCTTAGTAAAGATGCATAGAAAATTGTGGATACCGAAAAAAAATAAATAAAAGATGTTTTAGAATGTTGCAGATGGACTTTTCATTACCCAATACATTGTCTTGAACTTTGGAARGGGCTTTTATTTCTATCGTGACATTGCTATGTCAAAAAGTAATAGACATGACAAGGATTTTAAAAATGAAGAATCCAATTCAATAAAAAACAGTCCCAAAAGGCAGATTTTTTTTTTGTTCGTGTTTGAGAGTGATGTTAGCTTTTGTTGGAACTTTAAAGTTCACCATTCTGTTATACTTTAGCACTGTCAATTTTCTCCTTTAATGATAAATTATGGAGATTTACAACATTYAAAAACAAATGTAGATTCATAAAGTCAGTTTGGTTTGKAACTGACYTTAAAGATCATCTGATTCCAGCCCCACTGCCATGGGCAGGGACACCTTCTACTAGATGAGCTCAAAGCTCCATCCAACCTGGCCTTGAACATTTCCAGTTATCCTTGAGCACATGATGGGATGTCAGCAACTTCTCTGGGAAATATTGTCTTAAGAAAACTATATGTTTAAAAACAATATTTTCTTAACAATACTTTAAGAAAAATTGAAATTTTTGTCAGATCTCAAGGCTTGGAAAACTGGATGTACAGGAGTGTCAGTATTGCTAACTAAAAATAAGTAGGAGAAAGACTTTAATTCATTAATAAAGTATCATATGTATGGAACTTTGTGTGAAGAAAAAGTAAATGGAAAGAATGAATTTTTCACATACTCTGACAGTGAGATATCTGTGGTTTATTTATCTSTTATAAAAAAGTGAGTTCTATTGCATAGACTCAGTGCTTTTGAATTTTCCATCTCCTTTGCTCATGCATTTTTYAGAACACAGTTCTATCACTGCAGCAGAAGATGCCTACTATGAAACATGATGGTCATAAAAGGAGAAGTGATTCAGTATTGATGSCTGGGATGAAGAGAACCTTTTAATCCAAGGTGCATTTTTTCAGTTAGTTCAGAGGTGTGGGATTAACACCAACAGGTTCAACACTGCTTCCTRCCTGGGGAGGTCCAAGCTGTCTACTTCATGGACCCAGGCACTTAGCACTGAGCTGTTATCCCTGCAGGCAGTATCATCCCCATTGTGTTTTCACCTTGACTGGATGTGAGAAGTGCTCTGAGGGCACAATGAAGGGCTCTCATGACTTGGCACTTGTTGATTCTAACAGCTGTTGGGGCATTTGGTGTGGCACACTTAGAATTATGATCAGGGATGTAGATATCTTCAGAGCTGAAAAAATGATGGCACAGCTAAATGTATGGATTACCAAAGTCTGGAAACATTGCAAAACAAGTATCCTGAATAATCTCTCTCAGTCATGGAAATAATATTGAGTACCTATGGTCTAAATCCTATAGGAAGTTGCCTGGGTTTGGCTCTGACACTGTTGCAGAGTGTTGACATTGTTTGTTTGTTTGTTTGTTTGTTTTTATGGGGGAAGTCGGGATTTTGTTTGTTTGTTTTATTTGGTTGGTATTTTGTTGTTTTGGCTTTCTGTAAAAATCTTGCTTAATAGGAGAGATGTCAATGAACCTAAATAAAAGCAGTTTTCCCAGGATCAGTACTACRTCTTCAATAAGGAAACACAGAAAGAAGATACTATCAATGGTTAGGATATCAACATCAATGAAGAGATCATGAATACAGATTTTTAAAGAAGAAAGAAGGAGAATTTTCTGAACCTTTTCATCTTGTCAAAAAAAGACAAGAAAACTTGGATAGTTAAGAGACTAGAGATTAACAGAAAATGGAAGATACTGTTTTCCCCAGAGTCACAATTTGGATCAACTCAGAGACTTTTGGTAAGTTCAAGAGAGTTTATCAAAATATTTTGTCTTGGGATCTGCATCTATAGTGAATGAAACTCTTTAGAGAACAAGTTCAGCTAATAGAGAATAAACTATATCRATCAATCAATTTTCTGTGATCAGGAAATGTATTATATTGTAGCATTTGTGTAYGAGATATGCAAGTGCACAGCACATCATTCATATCAGTTCATTCATACACTACAGAACATTTCATTTTGGTATGATGTATCATTTAAAAAACAGAATCTGTAATATAATGCTACAGAAATTCTAATAACTTAGATGTGTTCACAGCTGTACAATGACTTGGAATCTTCAGAAATAAATGTTTAAATAACTGCAAAGTTTTTCATTGAAACTGCATTATCCTAAATAAAATACACTTCTAATTATATAAAATTATTTCAATCTATAGGTATTTRTAAATTCTAATAAAGTTTTATGTTATAAGCTACTTTTTTGGGGCATTATAGGGAACATACATTGTGTACGAAACTTTACCAGCTACTGTAGGACTACTAGAAATATTATTGGTTTAAATATATGACCTCTGTTTTTTAGAACTTCTTTTTTACAAAGTCAGGYTTAAATGTGTTAATTTTGTCCAGAACTAAAAATAAGACTAACAAAATCTGCTCTGATTTGAATAGAAATTGAAGGATGGGTTGAGTTTCCTGAACTTAGGYATCCCTTTATTTAAGTTTTGTGGTGTTTCATGCCTGGTCTCCATTAGACACTCTAAACTCCTTATCATGTCCCTGATGTCCTGTGTTCAGCCTATAAGATCAGATTTTACAGATGATTTAGAGACTCTCATATAGCTCTGGTGCTCATGTTTAGGCAGCTGAAGTCACCACTGTGTGCACTGTTAGGCCATCAACCAAAGAAGGATTCAGTTTAATGCAGCTACACTTGRGGGATTATTTGTAATCTAAACTCCTTGTACAGTCCACTGGGATCAGTCATTCAGTTCAGCTGCCTAGAAATAATCACCTAATGTCAGCATGAAACACTTCAGGATCTCTCACCTGATTTCCCCATTTTGCTCTGGAAGAACATGGGTTTTCCATGAGYCTTATCTTTTGATCCTCCATGGATATCTTGGATTCCTCAGGGCATCTCAAATTACACCAGAAATCTTTGCTTCAGCAAACTTATCCAGGCCTTATTGGAGTCAGATGAGAGAATCTGCAGTCACCCAGCTGACTGGATGCTGGTGTCCACATTGTGCTCTCTATAGCTCTCTCTTGGAGCAGGTACTTACATTTGTCTGCCTCCTGCTGTGAGCAGAGTCTCACCTCCTGTATTTCTTTCAGAGGTAAYGGGAGATCAAGAGACAGTAGATCCACATGGCACTTCAGCTGGAGGGAGCTTGGGTGGCTAAAACTAAGTGAGATGAATCACACAAAAAAGTTACAGTCCTCAAATTCCTGTTGCTATTTCCTTTCTAGCAAGAAACAAGAAAGGAAGAGAGGGAGACAGAAAGGCAGAAAGTGTGTGGGGAGAGAAAGAGAAGGGAAATAAAAGAAAGGGGAAGGAAGGAAGGAAGGAAGGAAGGAAGGAAGGAAGGAAGGAAGGAAGGAAGGAAGGAAGGAAGGAAGGAAGGAAGGAAGGAAGGAAGG
>CADDXX010000632.1:195092-271063 GCA_902810485.1 Alauda arvensis
TGACCCCTTGTGCACACGTACATGTGTGAATTTGTATGTGTGTGAGTATGTAYGTGTGTTTGTGTGAGTGTTTGAAGTCACCATTAAGTCAGGAATGCATCTACTGTTTAGAAACAGAAATAAACACTGTCAAATCATTCAGGATGTGTGAAAGCACTGACCCTGTGTTTGTGCCCTGGAGCTATTTATTTTGTCTTTATCCTAAGCTCTTTGTTGAATAAATGTCTTCTGCTTCCACAAGGAACTAAAGACCACTTAGCTAACTGAGATCTAAAACATTCATGTTTTTATCTGCACCGTGTTTATTAGAASTATTTTAGTGACAGGAATAAATTTATCACTTGCTACTCATAATACAGTGCTCATTAATGTTCAGGGTTAACATTTTTGTTTTTCATTATAACTTAAATGCATTGGTATTGAGAAGAAATGGAAATTTGTTTGGGTAGTTGTGCAGATCTACAAGTAATAAGGRCATCTGGGATGTCATGAACATGACAGATACTGACTAGAACTAAGGTTTGCTGTGTTGGAACAGAAATAAAAGTAATTTTGCTGAAAAGTAATCCAGAAAAGGCAGATGCACAGAGACATACAGATATAACCTGTCCTTCAACTTTGCACATACACAAGCTTACAAGAGGGAGGCTCTGCTGTCCCATCTCTTTCCAGGTACTATTGACACAACAACTTCCATCCTGTAATCCACACCAAGTAACCTTACAGAAAAATAGAAAAAAAAAAAAAAAGATATTTTGCATCAATATGTGACATGGGAATGGTTACCAACCTTCTTTTCTTTTCTTTATTATTTCCTTTCTTTCCTAATTAAAGCCAATTATTCTTTTCAGTTATTATATTATTGTCTTTACTTCCTTGCTTTGTTGCAATGCAATTTTGCTGCTGGTGTCAAAGRTGGCAGGTACATGAGGAAGGTGGCAGTGAGGAAGCAGTAAAGCTGAAATGGTATCACTTGTTAAAGCATAGTTATAGTTGGGGGAAAAAAAAGAAAAGAAACCTAAAAAATATATTTAAGGGATGTTGAGAACTGAAATTTTTGTCCTATGATAACATGGGCTCTGTAAAAAGATACTGATTTTATGACAGAGTAAATTTTCTATCCCTTTGCCTGTCTTTGCCATATTCCACAGGATGATTTCCTTTCTCTTTTCCCTAGGCTGAAAGAACCTCACCATCTCTCTGCCTCTCTTCTGCCTTCCCCTAATTACATCTCCTCYACTCCACAGTCACCAACTATCTTTTCTTTCAAAGTTCATCTAATTGATACATATCTAACTAAACTCTGAGTCATTGGTCTCCACTAGTACCTAGTTTTTAAAGTTCTTTCAGACCCARAAAAGGGCCTATGTGCCTGAAAGCCTGTCTAATTTCTCCAGCCACACCAGGTGGTAGAATAAAAGGTACTGTGTCTGCCTGCAGACCTTGCCTTGCTTTGTTAGAGGCCTCCTATGGAGCACTGGTGTGAGTTCAGAATTCCCTCTACTTGAACCTGAAGTGCTGGGGAGCAGTTTTTTGACAAAGCATTATGACTCATTAGTGACTCAGAAACTGAGCTGGCTCAGGCAATCCCTGGGGGATTTATATCAAGGCATTCAATATGATTGATTCCCCTAGCAGTGAAAGCAAGAAGTTCCTCAAGGTACCTGGCAACCCCAAGAATGGCTTAAATTGTCATCCCATCTGGCTCAGTTCTGGCTCTCATTTGAGGTAGTTGATGTCCCCTTAAATGCCAACTTCTTCCCATTTTCAGGTTGTTTTTGAGATGTGGAAACTGCAGAGAGCATAACAAATAGCAATAATAAAATCTAAGACTGAAATTGCTGTCAAAAGTAAACRTGTTACAGTTCTTTGGGACCTTATGTAGAACTTCTTAAGAAAAAGTAATGAAAATGGTAAGGAATTTTTAGTAAAAAAAAAATAAATAAAATAAGGACTGCAGAACACTATTGGTCTTCTTTCCTTAGCTTTAAMACATAGAATAGTTGTCAAAGCCTAAATGATTATTGTTTTCTTTCAGAAGCCATCAGAACACCRTAACTTATTTAGGGAAGTGCTTATTTAGCAAGGAAAAAAACCTGAACAATTAGCTCTATAACCAGGGGAACAGTTCTATTTGCCTTAGTAATAATCCTTTTTAGCTTGTTAGTAAAGAAAAAAAAAATAAAGAGTATGTGTGCATTAAGTAGAATAATATTCATCCATTTTTACTTGCAAGGAACAAAGTCTGGAGGCCTAATCTCCAGGTTTTGAGTTTCCTCCAYGTTTAGACCACAACTACTGCAGAATTTCTGCAGGTCTTGGGCCTCTTGTGAATCCTCTCAGTCCTCATAAACTGGCTGTGGTTTGTCTGCAGAACTGTGCTGTGAATCCAGTCTGAGGGTGTTCCTGGAAAATGTAGGAACAGAAATACTGCTAACTCTGTTCCATAGGACCTGCCAAAAAGAAGAGAAACACAATCACCATTTCACAATTTCATTCCCCCTGTAAACCCCACCTCTATAATAGTTAGGCTGACTTTTCTGAAAGACTTTTGTCAAGGAAAAATACAGACAGTTAAAAGGGTTTYAAACACAGATTTTCCTCTCTTGTTTTGACAACAGCAAGTGGAGCAATAGTTGGATTCATTTTAAAATAGATGGTTGTCAGTTGTCTGTATAGATATGCATATTTTATGCATTTGTCCAGAGAAAATATCAATTAAATACACAAGCATTCAAAGGGCTCAATTTACATTGACCAGCCAGTGAATGATGATGAGTACAGATACAAAAGTACAGATGTGTGTGGGTCCTGCTGCATTAGGCACCAAGGTTTCCATCACAGCCCAAGATTAGTCTGAGGTCTAGTTGAGACTAAAGCTATAGCAGAATATGAGAAAATAATGATTTGTTGAAATAATTGACAAAACTGACACTGTTTGCCACAAAAGTATAACCTATTAAATTATTTTATTTTTTATTGCTGTTCCTTTTTGAAAGAAATTTTAATTAAGAAAATGATAATAAAAAAGATTAGCTTTTTTTTCAAGCAGTAAAAATATAAAATTTTTTTTCTCACCCAAGGTTAACTTTATTGTGTTGGTTTCATGTCTTCTTGTTAGTAACCTGTGTTTTCATTCTAAATTGTTCCTTTAAGGAGACTGCCTGTGTTTCTCTTCACTGCATCAKTGCCCTAACTCCCCTTGCCAAAATTAAATGGATGTTCCAGGTGCTTAAAGCTCCATTGAAAGCACACATTTTAATTCCTTGCCACCTCTGAAAATCAGATCATAAATTTAATTTTGGCAAAGTCAACTAGAAATAAGTAAAGCAAAAGAAGACAATGCTGCAAAATAATACAGATTCAGACAATATTCTTTGAAGACTGAGATGCCTGAAAATGTGGTTCTCCATGCATTCCTGTGTTAATGAACTAAACGAGGTCAGGGCAAGGAAACGAGAATTTTCAAGCCAYGCAGTGTTTAATTATTTATATTTCTTTGGCATGGTTTTGGTTAGGCTAATTAGCACTATCTCAGACAATGCCTGGGGAAGGATAAGGGGACAGCATTCCCCGAGGACAAACCAGCCAAATCATCCTGTTCTGGGATGTGTCACAGCTGGTGACACGGGTCCTTTGCCAGCAAAGCTCCTGAGGAGGAGGCAGGGGAGCCTTCAGCCAGAGCCAGGCTGGGCAGGAGTCACTCACCAGGGCAGCAGCTCCCCTGAGAGCAGCCTGGCAGGACGGGGTTTAACCATTAAAGCTTTGGGGCTTTTGCAGGCAAAAAAGGTTTCAGAATAATTTCCTGCCTTGCAGGAAACTGCCCAAACCATTAAGGGGAAGATTTTGAGAAAAAACGAGGTTTGGAATTATTTTTTTTCCAGTTCAGTCCATACACTTAGGTAGTCAGGAATGGGAATTCAGTGGCTGTGGAAGATCTGAGACTCCTGACTGTTGTCTGGGGAAAGTCCAAAGAGTACTCTTGGGATTGTCTCAGTTTATGCTGGGTTTTTTTTTCTGTACTAACTATCTAATAGAAAATTTATATATAGAAAACATATGGAGAGGGGTTTAAAATCCATAGCTCACCACTCAAAGCCATTTCTTACTAGACTGACTACTTTGTTCTTGYCCTGCTGTTCATGAATACATTGCACAATATCTCTTTTCCACCTCTTGAAATTTCCTTATGGCCTTGAACTGAAGGCTATTTTAATATATAGTGCAGAAGACAAAATGAAATATAAGCAAAATGTACTTTTCTGTGAACCTGTACACAAYTGGCCACTTGATTTTTCTAAGTTAGCAGCTGGTTTATTTTCAGTATTTTAGTAACTTGCCTTGTGTGCTGGGCTGCTGTGCTGTCTCTGGAACACAGGTTACCCTGTCATGTTAATATAATATTGTGTTAAAAATATCCAGAAGATCTGCATAGTGAGAACTCCTAGGAGGCTGGGGAGGGGAAAAATAAAATCACACACTTTCATACACTTATGAAATGAAGTCTGCAGCTTCTGGCTCAGGGCTTATTTCTCAAACAAATCTGCAAAAATAATTTCCATTCTGAATGCACTCCCAAAGCAATGTAATATTTGGAATCATTTCAATATGCATTGAACACTGATGTTTAATTAATATTTTATTACTTTTTGATACTTAAAACCAGAGCCTGGAAGACTATTTTATTGTGGTAGCTGCAGAAAATATGTCTGAGTTTCTGAGGTCATATGATACACWCACAGACACTACAGTGACCTGTAGTCTTGGAATGTAGAAATGCACTGTGTCATTATTTTACAAGTGGTAAATGGTGGGAAAGTTTGCCAAAGTGATAAAAAATATACATGATCAACAATACAGATAGACAAATGGAGAGGGGAGGGCAGGTACTCACCTAAATCCAATTAATTGTGAACAGAGTGGTTCTGTATTGAAGAATTTTAGACTGTAATAAGTGTGTAAATGAACCACCATAATATGCCATAACCTGCTGTAAGAGTGTTTAATTTCCTTTTATGAAATTGAGAACCTTATTTTTCCAACTGCTACTTAATTTCWGATTTTAATATCTGTATAGCATCTGTATATTTAATTAACATAGTTCACCATGTATTGCTGTCTTGTTACTAATAAAGCTACTATATTTTCCTATTTTATTAACCCAGGATTTTGATGCTCTTCAGATCAAGGTGGGCCATGCAAACTGGAAATSCATTAATTTATTTATAGATGTATCCAATAATAAAAAGTAAGAGAATCTGATGAGACTGAATGAGTTAAACAGGTGTCCTTGTCCCTGTGTATCATTTGATCATTTGTATTGCTGTTACACATTGTGTTACACAGATTTAAATTTTAATCCAGCAACAGTTTAACTTCTTAGGTGTACAGGCAAAGCAGATTTCACATTTTTGACTGAGAATTAGRCTTTCTTCTATTATAATATCTAATGTGTGTGAAGTTATGAAGAAAGGCTGAAAGAAATGCTCCAATGTGACTCTGGAAAAGTAATAAAAGGGCTATCTAATTACTAAAGCTTTTTTCTGTAAATTAGGAATGAAATGACAAATAAATATTTTTTTAAAAAGGTGYATTTTCAATATGGAATGTTTTCATTTGAAGATAGTTGCAATTTTCAGCAAATTGCAATTTTGTTTTTCCATGCTCTCTCCTCCCAGTAAATTTCTGCCTCTCAGATGCTGTATG
Source organism: Alauda arvensis (assembly GCA_902810485.1). NCBI lineage: Eukaryota > Metazoa > Chordata > Aves > Passeriformes > Alaudidae > Alauda > Alauda arvensis. The sequence continues at coordinate 200,799 of CADDXX010000632.1, forward strand.
AATAAGAAACGACAAACCACTCTTGTGGCCATATGCAACACACACACTCTCAAAGAAGTCTTGAACTTGTTACTTTTTTATTTGCAACCACAGTGGGAATGCTACAGTGCATCATTTAAATTACTTGCTTTAGGCTTGTATGGGTACACTTCAGATTCTCTCACCCTAAAACATTGGGTGCAGAGTTACATTCCAGGGGTTTTTTCCTGACACTGAAAAGGAGAAAATAATGTTTTGAATTACTAAAGGTTGCAGAGTTTGCCTAATTCAAGTCCACTGAAAAAGAAGGATGATTTTTACATATAGGCCTTCACCTTTCTCCTGATTTTTGCTGATTTTGAATTCTAAATGTCATTTTACTTTAAATGTGTGAAAATTTGAATGGTTGGATATCATTTTAGGAAAAACCTGAGTTTAAAATCAAGGATTTGTACAGCATTATTTTTGCTGTCTGGCAAACTGGCATGAGGTTACACTCTGGGCTGTGCTCCACACATATTCACAYTCACTGCAAAAATCACTATTCTCTCTACTTTGTGGAAAGAGCAGAAATTCACTCTTCTATAAACAAACCTGAGTTTTTGCAGTGCCAAACTCAGAATTATCAGAGGCTAGAATGGAGCCAGATTATAAGAATTTATTTTTTCAATAGTTTTTTAAAGCCAATTAAGTAAATGTGTTCAGATATTTTCATGAATCTGAGCAATTCTTTCCTAACAGTTTGCACTCTGAGCTTATTAGGAAAGATCCAGATTAGGGAATATATTTTGTCTGCCCAACAAATTGAACAGAGCTGCTGAGCAGCACACTCAGAAGTGAGAATAGTGAGCTCTGCCACTTTATTAAATTGTTTTGCTTCCTACTCYTTCTTCCTTGTTTTAATAAGCAAATCTTGTCCAGCATAATTCAAGTTACATTTCACAGGACTACAGGGACAAAGAAAAGTCAATTTTTTGATAATGTTTCAGATGCCAGAGAAGATTAGAACATGAGGAAGAATGCTGGAATGGAAAATTAATTTGATGGCATTACAGCAGTTTTGAAGAAGAGGTTAGGGAAAAAGTACATTAATTTTGAAAATAAAGCCCTCCTTCACAAGTTGAATAATGCCTCGTTCTACTTTTGGCTTCGTATATATTACAAATTGACTTTGACTGCTGCATAATTTTTAGSGTTAGAGGAATTTTTTCCACTCCCCCTTCTATCACTTTCTAATAAAATATTAAGAAAATTAGACTCATCATTGTTGAAAATTTGACAGCTTTAATGAGGAAATATTTCATGCCTCTAAGCTCTAATTGCAGCAAATTGAGTTTTTATACATGGTGAAGCCCTGAAACAAGTCTGGAGAGCTGGTGGATGCCCCATYCCCAGAAACTTTCCAGGTCAGGTTGGAGTGGGATCTGAGCTACCTGATCTGGTACAAAATGCCTGTGGTCATTGCAGAGGGAATTGGACAAGCTGACCTTTAAAGGTCCCATCCAACCCAAACTATCCTGTGATTCTATGATAWGCATTTTTTTATTGTCATGTCTTGCATTTCTTCATGGTAGCCTACTTTGCCTGCCCTCAAAAATTCCCTTTAAAATTTACAGCTGAGGATGACTCACCAGAAATATATATTGCCTTAAATGCTGTGTTTTGAAAAATGTGCAGGACTCTTCTAGTTACAAAGGGTGTTTGTGGAGGGGTTTTATGAAGTATTTTACAATATATGAATATAAAGAAAATTTTTAAAGGAAAAAAAAATAGGTTAATTTACTTGAAAAAGAATATTTGTTACAATGTTTAGAAAAATAAATGGCAATTTTGTTTTTGGAAAAAAAACTTGTTATTTTGCTTTCATTTGCTTCCTTTATATACATGATCAGGACATGTACATGAARCCACTGGTGTGTTCTGTGTAAAGCAAAGATACTGCTTTGGTTCAAAGGATTCCTGATTAGAAATTCATAGAGGGGTGCTGAAGTCTTGGTTTGTGCCCTGAGCCCRGGCCTTAGGGATACAACCAGCAAAATAAGTGTTTGCTTAAGACTTCATCAAATGTGGGGGACAACCCTTAATTATTATTACTATTGATGCATTCATTTTCTGAGGGTAAATTATCTGTCATCATTATTATTAATTCCATACAGGTATCTACCTTCAGCTATATCTAAGATCCTATAGGATCTCAACACTTATGTGTTGTGATCTCAACACTTCTTTTCTTTGAACAAGGAAAAATTAACATTTTTTTGCTTATTAGCTTGGTCTTCCTGGTATCAAAACACACTTCCTAGCACAAGCAATTTATTACTGCCTGCCAGAAAAAATAAACAACAAAAGCAAAATTTTGGCAATAGCAGCAGCAGCAGCTGGAAAGGAGCTAAAAATAAGTTTATCAGTGTAAAACTAAATGGCCTGTACATGGAAACTGTGCTGACAGTTATGAAAAAACTCTACCCAAGATAATTAATRCTTAACCAGTTTTTTACCACTTAACATCCTTTTTGTTCTTATTTGGAGATTTTCTAGCACTAATAAATGTTTCTTTAAGGTGCATATCAGATTAAAGATGTGGGCAAACMCATGACATTCTGTTAAGTTCTCTATCCCTTTTAAAATATTTTTTTTCTTTTGGTGAATGCATTTATATTTTTGTGGGTTGGTCTATCATACAGACAGRTTTGTAATGATCTGCTTAGAAATGAATTTATAAGCTGCAATTTTTACTTTTTTATGTGCATAATTTTCTGTTTATCTGAATTGCACTTCATCTATAATGCAGATGCCCAGTCCCTGAATATGGATTACTTCCAGTCTGCTCTCTTTCTTACTGTCCTTTGTATCTACTTGGTGTTTCCAGCAAATGGTAATTTTTCTCATTTTCCCAGAACTTCAGAACCTTCAGAAATATGTTTAATAGCAAAGTGATTGTGGCCTTTCAATTCAAGGGTAGAAAACAGCCATTCATCCCCAGCTTTTGATTCCTGCCTTTAAATCAGTCTGGTATTTTTTAGTMATTTTCATGTTTGTTGTTCTTGCTGTTGTTTTGTCATTCTTTTATGAAAGTCTGCCTGCAGAGTGTTTCAATGMAGTGAAGAGCTTCCTAAATTGTGCTGATTCCTCCCATGGAGCTGAAATAGCTCATGTTGATTTTAAGTTTTATAATGTTAAAAACATTGACATTATCCTAYATTAAGGTTTTCTATTGTCATGCAGCCCAAATGCTCTTCACAACAGAAGCTCTCTTTGTGCCTGTTTTTTGTCACAGGAAATCTTAAAAATTACCACAAATGAGCGTGGCAGGAAATCCTAACACTAGCTTTTGCTTTCCCCAGTTAGAACTCATAYCTAGTTTAGGATTATTTAATTCCTGTTTCAGTTCCCTACAGTCTCCCATTCTCTCAAARGCCCAGAATTCTGGTGTAGATCATGTGTGAGACTGAATCCAGCTCCCTCTGTATGCCCCTCTCAGGTGCTGAGCCAGGCTGGGTTTGCTTGGCTGSAGTGGTGACAGCAGGACAAGGACACTTTGTTTTCTGGCCACTTGACCTTACCTGTACATATTTGCAAACCCAAAAAAGTGCAGAAGGAAAYCAACTTCTTTCTTTGTAAATTACTGTACAGGATAAGAAACTAGATAATTCCTTCTTCCACACCTTTTTTCTACAATTCCTTGCTGATCTCCTTTTCCGTGTTTCCTTCTCAGCCCCATCACTTATATTTCCRCACTACCTGTCTTGTGTTTATTTTCCCTCTGCATTCCAATAATTAAAAAAAAAATAACCTTTTTTAAATTAAGGTAACATATATAATTCCCCCAAGATTGCTTTGCTCACTTAATTTATAATATTTTTTTGCCTTTTTAGTGTTTATAGATTTCAGTACCTCTGCAGCAGTCTGTCTTTCTGGCACACTTTTGTGTCTTTTGCTCTGAGGAAGAGGGGTGCAGAACGACTCCCCTTTCACCAAGACTAATATGAGAAGCTGTTGTGTAGRACCACGTTGGCTGATAGTTTGGCTGTCTGGGGAGTTAGAAAGGAAAAGGCCAATTTGGCATTTTATTAAAGAGAAAATTAATTTCAAGATTCCAGAATGGATTAAAGGCTTGAAAATCAATTTACTTGGATTAGAAATAATTGTTGTGAAAAACATGTGTTTCTAAGAGGAAACCTTTGTTTACTTTTGACTAATGAGTTTCAAAYTTCATTAAAACTTTATTATGGTTATTTTTAAAGAGTGATTAGGAGTTCCTGGCTGAAGAAAAACATACCAGGCCMGAAAGCATCAAGCAATATCTGCAAAGGCACTAAGCTACTATTCCATCCACTCACTGGAATCAGAGCTGACAATTAGATTTCACTCAAGGAGCCACTTGAAATTAGAGACAGCACGGGGACATTGCCCTCTGACTGTGTTACTTTTGYAAGGTGGGGATTTGGTCTGTAAGTAAATCAAAAATCCTTATGAACACAACTGATATTTGATCACCCTGCAAAATTCMCTGCTTAGGAGATTCTCATACTTGCAGACCTGCCAAGGTATGGAAAAAAAGACCAAAAGAGCCTCCAGTAAGGACCTCTGCAATAGACTGCTGAATTTGTTGAGATCATACGCTCAGCACTTCTTTGATGAAATTTTCTGTGGAAGTCACTGAAATTGGAACCCATAACTTCATAGGATGTGTAATCAATCAACTGTGAAACTAATTGTAATTAGTGACCTGCACGGAAACGGATGCTGCATATGCAAGCAACAGTCAGGCAAGGCAAACTGCACCTCTCCTTTGATGGGAAATTATTGGGAAAAGGTTGCTAGTGAATAATTATAATCAGTTGAAGACATTTTAGAAGATGGAATTACAGGGCTTGGTGTAAAAAAAAAGGTTAAAGATTTGAACTGGATTAAATCACTTGATATTTGCATATGAAGGCTTAGCTATACATAGGTGTTTATCTTGATCTTGCATGTGTCTTTGTGGGCTGTGTCTGAGTAGAATAACACAGGATAAATGCATGTGGGGGCACATTCCACCTCTTTTATTATGAACCATGGTAACTTGACAGCAAACCCCACATTTACTATAAGGAAACAATATGAAAGAAGGAAGGAAAAAAACCTTCTTCCCCAGCTTTGGCAGTAATATCTTTCGTAGTAATATCTTTGGTTTATTCTCTACAGGTAGAATTCATCACTTGCCCAGCCACAAAGGTGCTTGTCTGACCCAAGATCTTACATTGTACCTGCCAGCCCAGGGTTTGTGTCTCTGATATCCCAGCCTTGCCAAAAAGAACTACATATTTGAGCAGGAATTGTTACAGGCTTGGCAAGGTGACACAATTATTCTGTCCTGAGCTTCCTGATTTCCCTATTCAAGTATGAAAGACAAGTGGAGAATTCCTTCATGAAACATGCCAGCACCAAAGGACATCCCAGTGTCCTATTCCTTTCCAGTCTGAGGTTTACAAAACTGACTCAAAGGTGTGGGTTAAATATGATGTCATCAACATGAATGTTTGCATTACCATGTCCCTGAAGTAGACCTGGAACACAAGGTTCTCATTTTATTACAATTAATTTATCAGAGATATTTAAAATTAATTTTTCTCCTGCCCTCCAAACAGTTGATGAGAAAAGTTCATTTTTCTTCTATATTGTATCTGCCTCTATAGAAATATTTTCATCAAAAATTCAGTATGTACAACATGCTAGAGACTTTTTGGATCTTTTTTTTTCCCCCTCCACATCAGTGTTCATGGTGGCACTTAGCAATGTACACAAGTGCTTTTATTGATTTTCCATCATGGATTCAACCTAAACAAAAATTTTCCTAAATGAATAATCAATCAGTGCTTTGCATTAACTATTCTGACTTTCCAAAATTTTTCAAGAGGAGATTTTGAAGACACTTGGGGTACAACATGGGATATAAAATCTGTGCTTTTGCAGTAGTCATTGAAAAGCAATGGGACCTACCCATGTACCCCAAAGGGTGTCACATTTGCTGCTGCAAATCCTGAGCAAAGGAAGCAGCTAAAGCAAAAGAATTCCCAGAAACTGGCTGATATCTTGATGAAGGTGGTACCCAAAGGAGAAAGTGAAAACCAGATCTATTTCTCATTTTGTGAAGAGAGAACAAAGAAAACAAAAGGAGACTGAGAAGGCATGATGAGTATTAAAAAAGTAAGCCATGTTGTGATGAAGCCCTTAAAAGACTGTGACAAGCAAGGGATTGTTAAAAAAGTTAATTCAGTGAAGTACTTGGCATTTTTTTTCCTTTGAAGATGAGAGACTTGTAGAGCAAATAGGATTTAAAGAGTTCTGCTGCTCACAGAGAGCCTTGCCTTGTGGCATCTGTTAACAATGACTTGTTCCAGATTCAAACCCAGCCACTATTAGAATAGAAATTTGTATTAACTACTTTTTCAATTAGAACAAGGCTTTGTCAGTGACAGAGAAAACAATTGAATGCAACCTTTAATGGGACAGTGTTTCCTCTGAGAACACCGTGGGATAYGAGTTCTCTTTCTGTAGCTTTGAGTTAATTGCACACAAAAGACTGCAGGAGATGGTATTTGTTTAAAATTGTTGCTGGCATTGCAATAAGAGCTACCACTCCTAATTAAATTGGAACATGTAATTCTGCATGGAAAACTGGTTATGYCAATGCAGATCTTAAAAACATCTTGGGGTGAGAAATATTAGAAAGAAGACACAAGTATAAGTAGCAAACAAACGAAAGAATTCTACTTCATATCAAATAGATTTCCATGAATACATTTTCTGAAATAGCTACAATTTTACTTACCCTTAATTAAAAAATCAAGCTGTTTGACCTCACATTTAAGCAGATCTGAACATTCTTGGCTATATTCAGCTTTGGTGAAATGACCTAGATTTCACAAGAAATTAATAAAGCAAGTAATTTATGTCCTTTAGGTGTCTGTGAATGAATGCCCAAAATCACTATCAAAATTTAAATCKTGCAAAATGAACAACTGCTGTTTTAAGAAAAACCTATATATTCTCCAGCCTGCAGCATAAGTAGAGAAGGTTTTTTGGAAACTGATACTAAATTGAARAGCACAATTCAGAATTAAGGTAGGTTGTATCTGGTCTAAAAGCAAGATATTAACCTTCACATCTAAATGTTTTCTTTTGGAAATAAAGGAATTAAAAAGAAGAATGAACAGAAYATTTCTTCTTCAGTCAGGACACTTATACTTCAAATTTTTAAGAGCAATTGTGTTCCTTCAGCCAAATAAGAGAAATTACCCTCCTCATCCTGAAAATTTAGTGGGCCAGAAGCTGTCCTTGTACATTAGTAGATGATGTAAGGGTCTAAARTGAAGYAKAAAGGAAAGATAAAAACAGAAATTRTTTCATAACATTTTGTSAACACATCAGTAGAAGATATTTTCTCTCACAAGAGTTCTGAAAACAGCCTCCAGGTTTCTTGAGTGTCTGATCAAAATCAGAACAGTCACCACTGTCATCAAAAAGTTGTCATGATTTCCTAAAACATACAGGGAAATTTATTGACAATACACAATGGTACAAATAGTAGTAGTAGTAGTAGTAGTAGTAGTAGTAGTAGTAGTAGTAATAAAAACCACACATAAGAGTGGATGTAATAAAAAGCAATCTCCATTTTGCTACAGAGGGAAAAAGGTTTGAATATACTATCTCAGGATATCTTCCATTCCTGGAACCCATTAGCTGCTAAATTTAATAAAGGTACTACAAACTTCCATSTAAGCTTTCCACCTGGAACAGTCTTTCCTTCACTGTCTTTCTGTTCCAGACATTATTGCCTTCTTGCACCTGGTGTAAGCTCCCCAGAAGTTCACTGTGCTCCTGGACTCAAATCTGTTCTGTTTCTATGAAGTGACATTTTCAATAAACTAAAAAATCTCAATTAACATAATCCAAGATGCCATTATTTATTGTACTTTGGCAATCCACTGCAAGGCTTAGCAAAAGAAAACAGACTGGTGAACTCACATAGACTTTAAAAAAATGTAGTTTGCAAATGGTAGTGATCTATTTCACCACTTCCCATATTAATACCACTTTAATTAAAAAAAATATAAAAGATAAATGCTCTCCTAAGCATTGTGAGACCTGCCTATGTTTTCTTCATACAGTGTGTGCTACACTTCTAAAATGATAATCATGAAACAGTATTTATTCAGGATAAATTTTTTGACAGAAAAGGCCTTGAAATGGACATTWAATCTTTTAGGTTCTCCTCATTTCCCACATCCCCACCACTGACCAGTATTATATACTGTCCCATCTTAAAGTCAGGGCAAAATGTGCCTCACTTTAATAAATAGTGAATACATTTCAATAATATTCTATTTAGAATCATAGCTTCTCTACCTCCTAACTTTCCAGCTCCTGTTATGTGGGAGTGATCTGGAGTCCAGTCCATGGATATTTGTCTATTCCTTTTTGCAGCTGCCATCCCTCCCAGTCAAGGCCCATGTTCTTTGCAGATCCATTTTATTTATCTTCATTCTTTCCTGTGGTGAACAGACCTTGCTGCACTGAGATGGGTCTTTCTATCAGTATTATTTGTTCTTCCACGTCTTGCCTCTTAATATTGAGGATCAAACTTCTAAAACACAAAGCCTTAATGATAATCCTAAAGATCCTTTATGAGAATACAGAGTTTAGCAAATTAACTCTGCAGGCAACTTTGAAAGGCTGGATCTGCCAATAATCCTGAACTTCCACTGCTCCTTTCAGTAAGAGCTCAAATGAGTTAATTTTGTGGGTCAGTGTCTCACCTCCATCCTTCTTCTCACAGAAATCTGTGGGAACAGGTAGAGCATGTTTTTACAGACATGTCTTTGAAGTACCTTTTAAGTATGTTTTTAGTCTGTCTGTCTCCTGACCTGCCACACTGAGAAGGGAATCCTACATCTGTTTAACTCCATTTTGAGAATGTCCAACATCCATCCAGACCTGGGGAGAGTTAAAAACCATCAACTCTGTAAAGTGTCAAAGAAAGAGGGAGAAAAGCTTCACTGTGATAATGCTTGTTATAAAATCAGTGGAACCTTTACAGTCCCATGGACCCTGCCAGGGTGCCTTTGCTTCCTTCAGTACCTGTCAGAAATGAGTGATAGCCAAATGAACTCATTACACTTGTAAGTGGAATTACACACTCTATATTTGTCAAAGGCTTTCATAGCAAAAAATCTTTTGTCAAATGATTTTTTTATTTTGACAAAATATTTTCATCAGTTTAACAAAAGAGAGAAGAAATAACAAATCCTTGGACCAAMTGGAAAGATAATTTCTGTTTTTACTTGGAAACAGCTTTTTCCTTCATAAATGTGTTTTATGTAAAAAATATTTTCGCAATAAACCACTTTTATCTGATAAGATGATGATAGATGCACATGTTGTTTCTTCAAAAAGGATACTTTTTTTCCTAAAACAATTTATTTTTTTCTCCAATACATGGAAAATCCATTCTTAGACCAGCTGTCATGACCTCAATTTTGATATTTACCTGTGTTTTCCATTATTAGATAGATTATTGATTAATGTTTCTTATTTATTTTAGTTTTTTCTCAACRGTTAACAACTTCTTGTTTCAGGCATTGTAAGAAGACAATTCTCTTTAGGAAGACCCTGTACAGGTGTCTCACAATTGGTTTTGTATAAGAGTTAAAAGTTTCCAATTATATACTGTATGGCTCTCAGAATACAGTGTCAAAACACAAGAACACCCATTCTTTGGATGATTTAATATTGTTGAAAGAAATAACCACACAGAACAATCTAAGTAACAGTAGTACAAAAAGAGCAATCAATATAAATCTGTGTGCATGTGTGTAATTCACACCTCTGCCAGTTTCATGTGAGTTGCAATATACAATATTATCTTGCAAGTAAGAACAAAATTTCCCTATGGCCAAGCATCTTTACTCTCAATTTAACAATTTATAAATTAAAGGTTGCTACAGGATTGTCTTCTAGAGGACACATCACTGTCAAACCTAAAACACMAGCCTGCATCACTTGAAAATAAAGTTTCTGTGAAAAAAACTCAGTTGTTATTTAATTTATCTTGATTTGAGATTTCTCTTGAAAACAGCTTCTGTAGTCCTCAATAGCTTATGYGCATTTCCTATATAAATAAACAAATGCATTCACAAAATGACTTCTCTTGAGCCAAATCATCATCTTTTTAAGAGTGCTCATAGGCAGACAAACAAATGAGTTGTATCACCACATGTTAATAGCAGACACACAAAAAAATTTGTGCAAACAGAAGTCTGGTTTAAATGCACTCTTTGGAGCTTTGCAGAATATATTATGGTCAGCAGCATGGTGGCTTCTGCTTTAGGTMTTTTACAGTACAGCACAATATATACCAATAAGGCAGGAAAATGCTAATGATGGACACATATATACTGAATTAATTTCTCAGGGGACAAGTCTGTTGAGCCCAGCACACTGAGGCACCATTCCTTCTAGACTTGGGCTAATTAATGTAGTGCAATTTAAGAAAAGGTGGAAAGGATCACATTGATAAGTGTCAATAGTGTACATTCAAAACATCTATTATTTCTCTCCTGTGTCCTTTGAGGCCTGAAAAAAACCCCAAGTCCAGCAATCACTTATAGTTAATTGCTAAGCAGAACACAATTAAAACAAAAATATTAAACCCCCTCTTCTCTTTTGTTGTTGTTTTATCTGTTCTCCCTTCCTCCCCCCCCTTTCAGTCTATCAGAAACATATAGAGAACCAGGACATACTATTGTTAATCWAATAATTGCAAAATTGTTTCTTCARGAGTTGGAGCATCATCTAATCCATTTAGATGTTAGAAGAATTGCTGTTTTTAAGTATTTAGTGTGTCTKATTGAAAGATGCTGTTGAAAACAATGGTTTCAAGTAGAAAACACTTTATAAAATTAGGGCATCCAGGTACAAAAATCTGCATAGTTGTTCTAAATCTTTCTACAAAATCAGATCCTATGAAAAAAGAAACTTTACTTGAGATTTTTTTTTCCCCCAAGGTTAAAGAGTCTCCTTTTGTCCTTTGCTTTTACTGTGGAGATTTGTAATGCTTTTTGTTTAATTAAGTGACAGAATAAATTGACCAAGGCGATCAGGAAGTGTTTTGATCCAGATTATTGGAATGGAAACTATACTCAGCTTTCCCAGTAACTTGTAAGCCAGCATCCTTYTCCATTAGATCTGACAACTGCAATTTGCTCTGGAGCTCCTGATGCAGCTTGTCACTACCAACAGGCCAGTATGTACATGGCCAGGGGTTACAACACACTGATTCATTAGGCTGCAACCACGAATCTGCCACTTCAGAGAAAAGGCCCATCCATCTCTCCACATTTAGCTGTCATTCCTACCATGAATGTAATGCTATTACTGAGACAGCCAAGTCCATTGCTCATGCCAGATGTTGTTAGGAATTCAATCCATCCTATCTGTGAACACTGGTCCCTTCAAACAACAAGATGTTGAGTGAATTACATATTGAGTGGTGAGTTTTTTTGGCATTTAATTATCCAGCTGAAAGGAACATRCTTAATTGTTACTGTGGTTACTGGTCAGCAACTAAATAGAGGAATTTTATGAAGCGATGGTGGAGCAATGGCAGCTGAATAAATGTTTCACAGCCCTGCATTGGCTATGACAAAAAAATCTGTGTGTCTTTACTGAACACAAATGCCTCTCTTGTTGGSTAAAATGAACTTGTTTTATTTTGTTTTAAAATGAGAACATATGTCATTATTTCAATAAGGCAAATGCATGCTGCTAAACCTCCAGTTTTGTCCCCAGGATCACTGCCAGAGTGTAGAGGGGCAGCAGCACAGTGCCAGTCATTCAACACCTYCAGAAAGCTGTGCTCAGATATGCAGGGAAAAGTCTGTGGGACTGCTGTGTTCAGCAAAAAGGTCTATAATACACTTGGAGATGAGCTGGTCCCACACAAGTCCAGAGGAATAAGACACCAGACATCTCTGCTTAGGTTTGCACAGCAGAAAAACCCAAGACCACTTCACACACCACTTCAAACTCTGAAACTGGAACATAGTTAAGCCTCATCCTTTCATTAGGCTGATTAAAATTGTCCACATTAGAGAMATATTCTTGTGGTTCTGTACTGGGCTCAAGCTGAAGAAAGAAATATTACAAATATATGTGATGTTTTCAGTCCAGGCAAAAATGCTGTGCARTCTCCATGAATGTCATACACCCAGCTACATGTCAACAATAAAGCTTTGAGGAAACTGCACCAGGACTTTGGACTTTCTCAATTTCCCCAGGTGAAGATTCATCTTATTTAGAAATGTAAGAAAGTAAAACAAGCAGCTGAAAAGGCAAGAGTTTATTCTCCTGGATTTTAACTGGGAAATAATACACGTGCACTATGACAGAAGCAGAATAAAGCTAAGATTTTCTGAGAGTAAACATTCACRTTGCCTTTGGTTTGTTTTTGTCATTTTTTCTTTTTTAATCTGGCTTAATGATACAGTCTGGAACCCAGGAAGTGCTTGCCCCATGCATTCACTAACAAGTAAGTGATGACTTTTTCATTCACCAACTTTACTTTGTTCCCACATAGAAGGAAATTAYTGATGATCTTCAYGTTCCTTTGATGAGGCCAGTTTGTCTAACATTGTTGAAATGACCATATTTAAAGGAGAAAAACAAGTGCTCAAACTGACTACATCTGAAGATTTTTCAAAAGTATTTGAACTAACATTATACAATATTTAGTGATGATTTATCACAGCTTGTCAGAGCTTAGACTGAARAGGACCAAGCATCTTGTGGAAGACTTATATATATATATATATTTGTATGTCAATATCATTACTTACAAGGACAATGCCATATAAGTTGATGTAGTCCAGGAGAGAACTTTTTCTGCTCCTGTTTTTTATTTGCTGARACAAACAGCCTTCAAGGACTCCAATTAGCAGCAACTTGTGGCTCCATCAGATTGGCATTCTTGCACATTCTGACCTCGACCTAAACAATTGCACAGATTCCAATGGATGTGACTCACACCAGCACAGGGAGTGCTAGTCTTTCTTCTACCCTAACACTTCTTTCAGAATCTTTGTACAAACTGTAGCATTGCAGTCAGCTGTGTCTGATAYTCTTGTAGTAATTCTATTCTRATTTTTCTCATCTTAAGCCAAAGCAAGGAATTATTGAGGCTGGCCACATCTAGGGGCTCTGGTTGCTGTATGCCAGTTCACCACAGCTTTGTAAATACTAAAACACCTGACAACTGACTCMCAGGTCCCCTGCTAAGTATTAAGACTTAATCTGTTGACAGCCTGATCCCTGACAAAAGAGTGGGAACAGGTATTAATATAGGTAACTACTTAGGGTKAATAATCCATTTATACAGTGCCTTCTGCAAGACCTGATCTTGCAAGCTGGAAAGCCTTAAACTTCTTTTGCTTTATGAGGTTTAGACTCATCAGKTGCTGAATCATGAGAGCTTTGTGCTCTACACTACACAGTCCACAGTACTAACTTTATATTTCAATTTTAAAAATCCATAACAAAAATCGTAACACCTAAAACATTATAAGCAGCTTATATAACCACAGCTCCTCAATGAAGTGCACACAACTGTTTCTACAGATTCCTCAGTGTATGAAGTACAAAATATCCAGTATGATCTGACCTGGAATTTGTCTTCACTGAGGATCACATACAAATATTTGCATATTTCGTATTTAAAGTAGAGACAGAGTTGCAGTAAGACAGGGTTTCAGTTCACAGCAAAAAAATTACGAAGGAAATGCATAAATATTTCACTTTCACCTCAATACTTTTTCTGCAAGTTGACTTTTCAAAAAAACAAACAAAAAAACCCCAACAAACCAAACTATTCTTGAGCATTTCTTCAATTTTTTTGTTCTTAGTAAGACTTTCAAGTGTTTAATTTTTTGTGTAAAATGTCTTTTTTGTCCTAAACTATATCAGGCATTCTGTTAGCAATTCAAAAACAATTAGAAATAATAATTCCTCCAATAAGCAGAAATATAAACAAGTCATTTTAATATAATAAGGCAAATACTGAAAAAAAATGTCCCACAAGTAAACAAAGACTAAAGAAATTGAAGGAGACAGCTATATAGGAAAATCAAGAAATAAGCCTTAGCTAGAATCTAAACATGATTTATGAAAGTGGTATGACTGAAGGGAGAGGGGATTTCCTTAAGCTGTGAATAGATTCCACCAAGTAGGTCTAACACGTCTTCATAGGGATTCAAATTATTAAGTTTCCTAAGTGCTTTAGTTATTCTTGTATCTAATATATTATTTACAAACTATTCACTCTATTACAATTAATTTCCCAAATGTGAATTAAGTAATAGTAGTGCCATTTGAAACTGGTTTTATGAAGTTTGAGATTTAAATTTTAAAATAAGACAATTGATTATTAGCTACACCATTTTTTATAGCTGAGGTGTTTTCTATAAACTTTGCTTAAAAAAAATAGGATTAATCTGGTCAGCTTTGAATAGTTTTCAAGGAAAATATTAAAGTAAGATTGTATTAAATGCAATTCATTCTGTGTTACCTTATTCCATGCAAGATTTTATTTTCTGGTTACCAAGAAAAAACACTTGAACTTTATCARTTCTTGAAGATGAGGCCACAGAGGAATTTATCCTCTCGTATCTTTATTTGACACTAAGGAATGATTCCTTAGGGAATAGAGAATCTTTTTTTGCCTATTTCTTAGAAGTGGTGTGGAAATAACCAATGTTATTCCTGAGAAATGACTCGAGACCTTGYCTGTTTTGGGATGTAGGGATGCATGTAGGAACACAGGCAAGCCTGCAGGAACCCTGCAGTGAGGGACACAGCCTCTGCAGGAACCCTGATGGCAACCCCGATCTGTGGTAGCCCAGGGTGCTACCACAGGTCAGCTTGCCCTCCCTTGGAGGGTAAAAGAAGGTTTAAGATTGAAGTTTAGTATGGTTTTGCATATTTTATTTTACTTTTCAATATGGATCCTAGGTGGACAAAATGGGTGCAGGCCTTAGGGGATTCCGGGGCTGTTAAGGTTTGATGGACAGTCGCCTAGGAGATTAACGAGGTTCTGTAACTTCAGTTAGTGCATTCAGGTTCCTAAACTGGTATTGGTTCCCTTGTTGCTCCCCCGTTCGTGGTCGCCCTTGATTGGTCTGTTTGAAGTTTTCCCCTCCCTGTTGCTAAGTTATTTAAGTTACTCCCTTGCATTGTAAGGGGCTTTTTGCCTCAGGCTCTTTATCGATGAAGACCTGTTGGTGAGAAGCCTGCCTCCTGCTCTCCTTCGGAGCGTCTCCTCTCGATCGCCGAGCCCATTGCCTTTCTGAGGGCAAACCACCAAAGCCAGCCGAGCCTGTGCCCTCCTTCGGGGGTCCTTCCCCAAGGGGAAATATCACGGCCGCGGTTCTCCCGGTTGAGGGGAGAACGTGTTTCGGCGATACTGATCCAGCAGAACTCTCAGTCACACCTTGAACATTGATCATTCATTAGCTTTAGTGAAATGCTTGCACTCTTTCAGGGTCTGATACAAAGCTATGAGGTGAACAGGGGAGTTTAATTGGCCCTGAAGGTTCAGACTGTGCTTTAAGCATAGGCAGCACTGGTATTATGGGTACTGAATAATCTGACCTTCTCCAGACATGTGGGACTGATGCTTAGGCTGTAGCTCACTGAATGAAATCTATCCCTGTTGACAGCTGCTGGAGTAAGTAGCAGAGGGGGAAGACTTATTCTGGGAAAGACTGCTCCATCATAAAGCATTCCTCCTGGCCATCTACCAGGTCTCTGCAACAACTGGAGGAAGTATATTTAATGAAGCAYTGGAATTAGCACCTCAAGTGGAATGTCACATATGGAATGTGTCTGTTCAGTAAACCTGTTTTAGGTGTTTAAATCTTGAATGTTTGGTTTATTTTCTTTTTACTGTGAAGTGTAGGGGCTAAGGTTCCAGCTATTAGTTAGAAATAGGCCAGTGCATGAAGACATAAATGAGAAAAAATTGGTGATTAACCTCAGTCCTAAAGTTATGCGTTAAGGAGGGAAAACTGGATTTGTATATTCCATTAATAATACCACTTGGTGTTAATCATGATGTCAGTTTAACTCTCAGCCATTTGTCACTTCATTAAGGCTGCAGTAGGAATACAGTTAGTTATGGTTTTCCATAGCCTGACAGCACCATGGCAATTAAAACACGCTCGTGGTGGAAAAAGCCTGTATTTGCTTTTTGGTACGGAGTTCATATTAACAAGA
Source organism: Alauda arvensis (assembly GCA_902810485.1). NCBI lineage: Eukaryota > Metazoa > Chordata > Aves > Passeriformes > Alaudidae > Alauda > Alauda arvensis. The sequence goes on from CADDXX010000632.1 coordinate 217,086, forward strand.
AATTGTTGAAAAAAGAGCAGGAGGGTGGGCGGGTAGTGAGTGAGTCTGAGGGCACAAAGGAAAGAAACCTTTCAGAGAATTTGCAAGGAGGGAGAAAATATATTCAAATATATTCAAGGTAGCAGTGGCTAAATGGCTMCAGCCCAGATGACAGGACTGCAAGTGGTTCCCTTGGAAACATCCTTCTATTCAGAGAAGTAGAAGAGTGTAACTGGCTTTTAGGTCATGCAGACCATCTTTCCATTTATGCAAAAATATAGCTGAAAAAYGTGAAAAGTTTAACAATCTAAAATTAAATTAATAGATAAACACAATATTATCCCACTTTAAATCCCAGGGTCTTGCATCATAGCATGAGGTCTTATTTTGTCCTTCCTACTTGGTGCTGTAGGTCACAAAAAATTAGAACATAAAGGCTGTTTTGAGTTAGGAACTCTTATCTCTCCTCTGGAAATGTGGGGGTTCACATTGACACAGGCTCTGTTCCTCTGATCTGTGGGATCACAAATATCTTCTTTATCTAACTAAAGCTACAGTGTTTAAATAGTCATAATAGAGAAATTWAAAATATATCTAAGATGACATGGGTCTGATTTTGGCCCTGTATCTATATTTAATAGAGATTCTGACACTTAGAGAAAATTGCAAGCTGAGATAGAAGAAAAACCCTTGCATTTGCTGAGGTGGGTTTGCTTTGAACAATCTTCCAGCTTTCTCTTCAGGGCTCTATGAATGCWCCTTAGCTCTGAATGAAGTGCTACTCATTGAACAGGATATTTATTGAAAATTAATTCTTCTCTTTTTAGTCAAAAATTATTGATAATCACAATTATTTAATAAACAAGTTAAACTTATGTGTGTGTGTGCATGTGTGTGAAAAGTTGCTGTTAATGATTTAGTTTTATTGTTTCTGAAAAGATCCATCCCCTGGGTGCAGCAGAGGGGAGGAGAACAAAAAAAAGATTCCACTCTCACATCCTGGATGTATACAATAAGTTCTTCTAGACAGGATGAGGTACCTAAGGACAGGCTAAATTAGCCACTATGGAATTCTTTGTGGATGCAGCTGGGCTGTTGCAACAGATACTTGAATTAGGTCAGGCACCTTCCCCATCATTGCTGGCTGATMTCTTACTCTTCAGCACCTGTCGTGTCATTATATTGCTCATTTTGAGTTTTTAAGCCTCACTATAGCTGTGTAGACTGATTGTTTTCCACTCTATTATGTGACTCCGTTGAAGGCTCACATCACTTATTTATACTTGAATTCCTAATAATTTCTTTTTCATATATGAATTATCATCAAACTAGACCTCATTTCTGCTACCTGTGCTGTATGTGAGCATGTGGTTTGCTAAGAACAGAAAACACCTGTGCTTCCTTCAGAATGCTATGCCTTTGATTTTTCTTGCCTGAGTACATTGACTTGAGTGATTATTTATCTTGGCTCAGCAAAGCTCTCTATTGAAATAAAATTCATYCAGAGCATGCTGCAAAGCAGAAGGATAAATTCCAATTATAGCATATCCTTCACCAATTTTTTCTCTCCATCACCATTTGACAACCACTATGTTTCAGATCTATTTTTTTTTTCATGAGTGAATTGTGTATGGGTAACAAAACACAACACCAACAAAGCCAGGGATACCAGGGATACAAATGCCAGAGTCTTTTATGAAAGGCAAACTTTCATTTTTTTTGGTGGATATTTATGAGGCCATRATCCATCAAAAGCTAAACATGGTTTGAGTTGAACAAAATGGTTGGTACAAGATACTTCCCACACYTCAGTTAAAAGTGACAGTTCATTCATGTTTCAAGCATGTCAAGACAGCAAAGGAGCAGCCCAGAAATGACAAATAARTGCAAATGTCACACTTGGTAGAAAAGAAGGTAATCAGTGTCTGTCCCAGGGTGAAAAAGAGAGGATTTATGCTAACGTTTCTCTTGCCATTGTCCATGCAAAGTGTGTGCTGGCCACAATAATCTAAAATTTCCTGGCCTCCCTCCTCTGCAGCTACTTGTTCCCAGCCTTAATTGCAGTTTGCTCAGCTCCTTTAATGCAACTCTGTGGCACCACTTTGTAGACTGGATAAATTATCTSATCTGAGACTGCTTTTTGAGGGACAAAGTACAGAGCAAGAGGAAAGAAAAATAATCAGTGAGAGAAATAATTAAATTTAACCCTCTTATAAAATGGAATTGTATCCTGACACAGAAGCAGAATTCTGTAAATATATCACAAGTTAAAAAAGCAGAGTGAAGTCTCAGGATTGTACAGCTGAATTATGCTCATGATCTAGAAATGTCCTTCCTGTGCTGGCAATGAGAAAAGTCAAATGTGGTGCCATTAAAGGTTAAGATGGCTTCACAGTGAAAAAGAAATTTTAATACTGAGCCAGTAAAAAGAGAACAGATTTTCTTTTCTCAGGCTGTGACTTAATATAAGCATTTGTAGATTCTTGCTGGGTGAAATCTTAAATTCCATCTAAATGAAACATTSATCTACTTGACAGTTTGTGGTGAATTGCAGCTTCTGTTTTCTGTCAGTATGAATTATGCATGTTTGGAAAAAAGCTTCCAAATTTCAATTAGCGAATCTTAATTTTCTTTCTAAGACCAGATGGACTTTGTTAACAAAAGGATTGTATCTATATCTAATGGAACCTCAAATTGTTTTAATCAATTTCAATTGAGATAAATATTTGAAGCATTAAACCTGTCTCCACTATTTTTTTAACAAAGTCATTCTGGATATCAACAGCACACTGCTCAGTTTATTACTTTTTTATCCAATTAGAAAGCAGAATCCTCATGCACTAATTGGCAAGTGCATAAAAGAATCTACATGTTGCTTAAGCAGCAGAGACGCAAGGAAGTTTAATTAACTTGTAACGGGCAATTTGTAACTAATTACATTTGGTGTTAGATGGTGCTGGTTTACTGGCTTAGAGGGGGGAAAATTCTTGTACAGCTTATTCCAAGTCCTAAAATAGATAAACCATTTTTCCTACAGTTATGCCACAAGTCTTAATAATGAATATTTTATAGCCTTTTTTGGTTAATGTCTTTGAAACACTACAGTACTGCACATATTGGGGACTCAAGGTTTGCATCAATTCTCATTGCATTCAACAGGAGTCAAATATTTATTTTCAGACTGAGCACTTTTATTACAGAGTTCAGTTACTTCAACTTGTTWAATAACCTCAACACCTTCAGCAGTTGTCTCCCTTGCTTGTGAAATACCATTTAGAAAATGTGCATGGAGTTGTGATATGCATACCTAATTTATAGACACTTCTTTTAAAGCACAAAATTTGTTTTGTTTTCCAGAATTCATTCAGCAGATGCTGAGGATTGTGGAGATTTTCCTGGAACTTCAATAGTCAGAATAAAGAAGTATTCATTTTGACTGATATACACTTTTAACATATAGCTTGATGGCACTTCTTAGATTTACACAGAGTTGCTCTTAAAATGATATTTTAAAGTGAATTTTTAAACTCAGATATTAAAATTCTTCATTCATTGCCCAGAAGTTTATTTTTTTGAGRTGGAAAGTGCAAAAAAGAATATCTTTGTAACAACATTTGTATGTGTAAGTGASCAGATAAATATTTACTGCAGTCTTTTGGTAAGACTGCAGAGTTTTAGCATTGGCTCAAAGAGGTGCAATGATTCTCAGGTTCAGTGGTGGCCTTAGCAAAATGGGTTTATGAATSCAAAACATCTTCTTGCATTTCCATTATATAGATAATAAGTCTATAATGGACATGAASGACAAATTAGAGAAATCAGAATAATAAAGGTTACAGACATATCCAGGAAAGAAATTAGACCATCTGACAGTTTGTGAAACTGCAACAGTGTTTTTTAGCATCTATAAATCACATSCATGAGATTAAAAAGATTCTTTCTCAGATAGTTCCCTTCTGCCCTGATGAAACAGCAGCAGCAGAAGAGGGATGCTTGCACTGCCAAGGCTGAGCACTTTTAACACAGTTACCAGAGCATGTCCCTGCATTGGGTCTGGGTGAGATGGAGTTCACAGWSCTGTGCTTTGCMCTGGTAGCTAGAAAGGTGTTGATAACACACCAGTTACTATTGGAGGTGATTCAAAGAGCTGAAGTGGGAATCCTAATTGCTGCCTAGTTCAGGAATTCTGAATAGCCCCCTGAAAATACCCACCTTTCTTCACAGATTGTAGGGAACTGAATCACTGAGGTCAAGCTCCTAAAGTCAAGGAATGTGATTTCTTCCACCTATTCCTAATAACTCAACACTGTGACAAATACTATAATGAACAGGTGACAGAAAGGTTTCTCTGGCTGCACAGCAGATGTTAGAACATTATTTCTCATGAGGAGAATRGTAAAACCACAATGAAATACTCTTCTGTAAAACATGTAGGTCATCTTTATAGTATTTATTTTATATCAGCATGGATAATAAATCAATAACTGTATCTATTCCCCTCAGTTTGTCATGGTTCATTTTGGTTTCTTAATGAGATTGTTGCCCAGACTAGTGAAATATTTTTGTCTATGGTGAGAAAAATTCTCTAATCCTCTTTGAAGATTAATAACATCTGTTACAGTTTGGGATTATATGGAAAGATATTAATGGATGCCCAGCATGAATTCCAGTTAAGTATCAGTTTGTGTAAACAAAAAYGTGACAAAAATAAAAGGAACACCAGGAGCAACACATCTGTTTATACAGCTAATGCAAACTACAAGTACTTTAGGACTGTAATTTAGGCTATTTTTCAACATTTTCTGCTTGACACAGCACCATATAAGACATGACAGAAGCTCAATCCAGTTGATGTGATGTATACCAGCCCTTTCTTTAGGGACAACAAAGCCAYGAAGCACAATCTTTCAAGGTCTGGGGGGCAGCGAAAGGCTCAGTATCAGCTGTTAATTGTGATGCATTGCTTCTCCCCTCTCTACACAGCTTCTGAATTTCTTACACTATTAACCACTCTTTTACTTGCTCAATATACATCACCTCAGAAATAAAAAGTGATCTGGAATCACTGATGGAGAACACTTCTCCTACTGACTGGAATATCAAATGGCAATGCACCCTTGAGTGTGCTGTTCTAGCAGGAGCTGTTACAGGTTGCTCAGCCATAACAGGTACAACCCAGTCAGAAACGAGGGTGTAGCCAGGCACTCACTCAGTAACCAGTTAGTTAGGTTTGCTGACTTAGGCACAGTTTTGTGAAGATATGGATCTGCTGCTTCCACACTCCTCAAAGCTGCACGTGGGACTATGGAGATTCTTGTGTGTAGAACTCAAGCTCTAGTTCTTTGCTGATTTGCACCTTGATGCAACTGTTTGTGCAAATGTACTTATGCATCCTAAGAATAAATTGTTTAAAAATATTAAGTAAAAAATATTAAAAATGGCTTTTGAGAAATAACTTYTAACATTTTTACTCAATAGTTTTATTAATTAAAAGTATTTTTATTGCACATTCCTAATACACATAATAGTAATAGATATTTTAATTGTGCATTTCTAAGAGAAAATTGCATGTGCAGAAATGCTTCTAAATCCTACTGTTTCCYCTTTCTGAATTTGAACATTTTGTGTATCSAGATCTCTTCAAATGAAAATCTGAAGGGTTTATGATTTGRGTTTCCAAAGTAAATTTACAGTAAATCKARGGTGAAAGGTACCATCTRTCTTTGGCTTTAATAATRTTRCTATTGYTATTGTTKTTATTGTTATTTTGTTTATTCATGTACCAAATTTGTACTTGTGCAGCAAATTAGTAAGCATAAGGTAGCTCAAACTGAAAAATATTTACTGGGCAAGTACAGTAAATGRAAGTGGTGATATTAAGATACCTTTTATTTCTATCCAGCCAGGCTACTTTGTGAGCCTACCTGTTCAGAGCTCTTCTGTGCATATGTAAGTACCTAATGTAACAAAAAAAAAAAAAAAATCCCAACTCCTGGTCATTAAAGCCCCTGATTTTCTATAACAATGAGGCCAAGTTTCTAGAKGAGCCCCTTACCTGTGGCTGAGGGGTGTTTAGCTCATTTTCCCTGTGATGTGCAGGAAGGACAGAGATAAGGCCTCCCTGTGTGTGTGCACTGTGCAGGGGCAGGAGGTGTCTGAGCACCCTGTGCAGAACAAGGGTCATGCACCTGACCAGCACAGCTCCTTCCTGGGAAGGCCTTATAGGATATGATGTCCTCAGKGATGAAATTAGGGCATGTGGTTTTGATTGCAGGTTGTAACAAAAACTGATACCCTGCTGATTGAAGACCATAGCCCTGTTGATAAAACTCCGCATCAAAATTCAGAGAAAGCTTTATTTTGTTGGCCATGGGCATTCTGTGTGACTTCACTTCCCAAATTTACTTCCTTTTTTCCCTTTCATTCCTGCATTTAACTATGTGACTCAGGACACACAATCACTTAATTGAAATATTTCATATAAACTTCTCTTTTAATACAAGTCTGCTTATAATTCGCTTTTCATACAAGTCTGGTCTTGATTAGAGTTTCTGAACACTACCATAGTGTAAATAAATGGTACAAGGAAAAGTTAGGATTTAATTGATTACAGTTTATAAACCCATTTTTTGTGACTAAATTTTGCCAGGATCAACATAAGCGGTGCCAAATCCATCAAAAGTACTGACATTAATTAGAAGCAGATTTTTTTTTTTMATTTCTTGAAAGAGAGAACCTTGGTTTATTATACATTTTGTATCAAATGTACATATCTATTTTCATTATGAAATCATCAGATAAGCACAAGATCTGAGCAAGGTTGAAAAAACACATTGAATGTATTTAAGTTAACTACTATTGGATAAAATAACAATATCAGAACTGGAATGGCTGATCAAGTTCTGGCCTCTTGGTAATATAAAAATCAGTCTAGCACAAAATTTAATATTAGCCAGTAGCTTGGGGTATTGGTAATGTTAACTGCTAGGAGTCCTGTTACATGTTGGCAATCATCTGAATTTTCACACAGGCAAAACTGCAGAGAGCMCTATGCATTTATTTTGCCCAAAACTGAGCTAAACAGAAATTCTCTTTTAGGGAAGTTCAGCTTTTTGGAAAATGGGAAATGACAAWGAGGGAAAATGTGTGATGAAGTTTAATGTGCTTCTCTGCCCTTTGAGAGTGCTTATCATATTGGCTCCTTGGGAAGGAAAACTGTCAAAGGACAAGCAGGGTTTCCCAGCAAGAATAAAAACAGCTATAAAAGTTATTCCACATGCTCWCATTAGCACAGAATATGATTATATTTTCCTTAAAACAGGAACAACTTTGAAGGATCTGTCAGACAATGAATCCACAGCAGAATAGAGAAGTTCACATTTTACCCAGCCAAGAGCAGATCTTAATAATTTTTTAGGCAACAGYTGACTGAGACCTTCATTTTATTTGAAAAGCAGGAGACAAAGGGCAAGGATAGACAAAATAMTTCTTTGTGGGTTTCCTGTGCCACAGGAGCTTTTCGAAGATRTAAATCTTCAATATCTCAACTTCTGCCACTTCCTTAATCAGCCAGGAAAGAGGTAAMTTGGAGGGTTTCTCCTGAGGAGATTCCCCTGTTGTAAACTTGGAACTTCATGGAACTCCAAAATGTTGTTTTGACAGATGTCTTTTAAAGTCACTTTCTCACAAAGGCTGCTACAAATTAAAGAAACCTCAATTCACAGGAGCTTCAAGAAAGACAGCAAGAGTGAGCTGTGTGTATTTTGTTAACCTTTCAGCATATTGGCTGCAAGACTTGCTGCAGCCACTCTGTCCAATTACAAAACAAAGCAGAACCACAGCAACACTGTCTGCCAAGTGTTGAGAAGTATAGAAATGGAAGAGCCAAACCCACAAAGATCCCTCAGGCAATAAAACATCCAGGACAGACAGGTAGGTACACAGACACCTGGAAATTTTAGGAAATGCGCCTTTAAATTTTATGAGTTTATGACCTGATTAAAAAAAAAAGGTAAAAAGAAAAAGCAGAATAATGGAATTTTCAGAATATGCCACCTATTTATAATTTGAATGAATTAAAATATATTTCAGTCCAACCTGAAAATTTGCTAAGTAGCTTCATCCTTAAAAAAGAATGAATGAAAATTTTTGCTATTTCGATATGCTGAAGATTGGCAGCAATAATAAATATTGCCTTACACTGAATATATTTATATTCTATTGCAATTGAGTGTGGCATCCAGTTGTTAGTTGGAAAAAAAAAAAATCAATCTAGAGGTCATTTTACCCCTAATCTATTGAAAGTTTYACCTCTTCATGGAAGAACTGTCCCCATTTGTGAACATAAGTGGAAAAAATATTGTAAATGTTTATTCCATGCAAATAAGTTCTTCCTGTAAAGATAGTCAGTGTTAACTCTCCATTAGATTGTATGCATTGGATTAGACACTTTAAAAGGATCAAATTACTTACCAAATTATTTACCCAGAAACACAAGTGATATCACTAAGGGCAAACCTGAACTAAATTAACAACTCTCACCATGTTGGGCAATGAGGACTGCTAAAAAATCTCAGTGATTACTCAGAGCTAGTGAATGTAAGAATGAGCAAGAAGACAAACCTTAACAACTGGGTTTTAAGTCAGTGGGTGTATTTTTGTCAACAATAATTTTGGGTAGGACTTTATATGAATAAATAAATGTGGGTTGTGTTTCTGTAGCCTCCCTGTGGTCAGTCCTGAAGTGGTCTCATATCCTCTTCTGGAGTACTCAAGAATTAGTCAACATAAACAAATCCTCATCAGAGAAGCTAGTTCATTGTGTTGTAATAAATGTGATTTTTCTTAGTTCATAAAAGTTTTTCAAAACTGTAGATAAAATCCTCTGAAATGAATGAAAAAAATTTGAGAAAAGCTGTCTGGCCCAACATTTGCCAAAAACTGCTCAACTTTTTATATTAGTGTGCATAAAAAGGTGTAAAACAATGATTTCTCTTGTTCTCAGGAAATGTAACATATCCAAGATAATTAAATGTGTTCCTTTTATAACTAAATTTATCAATCTGAAATATCTGTTCTTAAGTTGCTACTAAAATAGAGCCTGTGCAAGAAGTTGCTTTCTTCAGCTGCATGGCCTTTTTCTAAGTGCAGATAAAGATACTTTGCTTGGCTAAATGGAAACAAAACAGTTCTTGGTCTCCATGAATGAGTTACCTGGAATAATTTGTTCTTTATGTCTTACTTGGCAATTTTCAACAAAGACAGCAATAAAYATTAATTATCTTATCATGCTTGCTTACTCCTGCTGGAAGGTTTTACATCCCTTTAGAGAGTCCACAAGCCTTGGCAAAGATTTTTGGGTTTATTTATATGAGATTGTGAAAATTGGTAACATGCTTGTCAGAAAAAGTGTGGTACCATATTTTATCTTGTTTAACAGGTTTGCTGTTTCTTCAGATTCACTGTGGGCTATCCTAAAGATGATTAAAGAAACATTTTAATTACAGCTTGAACTCAGGCCACTTCTTCCTTGAGGTACAYTGCAAAAAATTCACTGCTTAAATGTAAATGTAAAAATTGTGAATTAASTGAGAAGCTCTTTCTCTCTTACTACAAAATGCAGTCAGTGACAAAGAACATTATTTACTCTGTAAATCCATCAGTTTGGCTATTGAAGAAACACCCTGGTGATTCAGCAAATGCAACAGAAAACCCTTTTTCTTTCCCTCACTGTTCTTTACAATACTAGAAATATTACTTCGGGTTGGTTGGTTTTTATTTACTCAGTAATTTGGTACCGCTCTCATTGAATTCTCTGCTATATCATAGTGGCTCCCATCACCCAGCACTGGTTCTTCATACCTAGGTTAGATAAGCTGATACATTTCTTTTTTTTGTTCTTCCTTAATTGAGGCATTTCATAGAAATTCCATGGWAACTTCCATTTGGTGCAGTAGGAAAACTTGCAGAAAAACCATATAATGCAAAACTTCTTGAACTTTCTTGTAAACACTAAAGTGAGAAATGAAGACTCTCCAAGCACAGTTTCTTTCACTTTTGAAGATTAATGGACGATTTACTTTTGAAGAAACTAAACAAAATTTTGCAACAAAATATTTTTTGTCATAGGAGAGATTTTATGTCCCCTATTATACATTAAAAATCAGAATTTCTGAATAATCCTTACTTTTGTTCCTTGCAGTGTTTATGATCTTGTAAAGTTTCAACTATCTCTTGGTTCTGCCAGTAAAGGGAAGAATTTCAGTAATTAAAAATGGATAATAAGTTTTGAAAAGTGAACCTCCCAAAACCTCAATGAATTTTCCAAAATATTTTCAAAGTGAATTTGRAAGTGAACAAGTAAAATAGGCTGAATTGTAAAGACTATAAATAATTCATCAAAAAGATTGTAACCACTTGCTCTGACTCTACCATTCATGACAGGCATCCTAGAATTAACATAAGATCTTCAGGACAGAGCAAAGGAACAGCTGGATAGCACTTGGAACATGGAATTAGTCCTTTTTTTTTGCATAAGGATTTAAATTTTTTTTTCTTTGCAATAGTATGTCTGGAAGTCTACAGTTAGCCTTAGCTGATCTTCAACATTCTGTAATGTAACAGATAATTTCTTGTATTAGTATGGCTATGGGGAACTTGCATTATAGATGAGTGTCCAACCAACATCTGGTCCAAGTGATACAGAGAACTCTGTTTTATAACCCACACAGTGTTAATACTTATTACATTTTCAGCCATGCAAATCATATTTAGTTTTAGATTACCTCATAACTTTAATATGTGTTCTTAGTTTTGTTCACTTGAAACTGGGGCAAAAATTGTTTGTACCCCAAGCCTCATTTTCATCACCTCACGTTTTCTTTAACATTCTTTGTTTATTTAATGTTATAGGCCATATGGCTTAATTAGAAAAAAAAACTCACATTGTTACCTTTTCTTCATGATTTTGCCAAACCTGATTATGCAAAATTCAAAATTTTTTTTTCTCCTAAGTAATGTTATGTGTTCTTGGATATATGTGTAGTGAAAGGCACAAAAAGTTTCTTTAGGACTAAAAGACATATCAGTATGTTCAGGATAATGAGGCTGATTCAGTAAGACTAGACCTTGAAGCTACATTTTCCATTCACATTCTCCTTAAAACTACAATGACACATGCATGAATGAACAGCAATGAAGTGGTTAATTCACTAGGAAAAGAAAGAACAGCTGTGGGCACCTTCTGAAAAACTATGTTTGACCTGTCCATCAYGAGGACATTTGTTCTTTAGTGCTGCAGGTGGCAGAGTTACTAAGAAAATCAACTTAATTCAACACAATCTTTGGAATTACTTGTTTTCTTGATAGTTCTCTGAACAGTGCACCTCTATGTCAAGTCATGATCGTTGCTGCAATACTTAAAGATCGTGACTGGGAACCAAAAGATCACTGCAAAGAGCATTGTGAAGGGGACATTATGCTCAGCATCTTTTAGCATATGCAAATACAAACCACAATGTAAGATTAGGGAACAAGTGAAAGAAGCATTTCACCATTATGGAAAGTAGTACCAATAAACACACTGTTGTTACTGGTTCTAAGCTATTACCCATACTTTCTCATAACTAAATCAACTAAAAAGCTTTTTGCTGACATGTACTTTCTATAAATTTAAAAATTGCTTACAGATTTAATTTTCTTTATATTGTATTTCACTGAAATTTAGGTCATTCTTGACATATTTAAACAGTCAATCTACAGGTTCTCAAGCAGAATTCTTATGAAAATCTGTGATACCAGAAAATAAGATGGTCARTTAAATACTATGGGAAATAAAGCTGCCAGTTATCTACAGATTTGAAAGATGTATGTTTGAGGAGCTTATATGTTTCAGACATGAAAAAAGCAAATTGTAATTTTACCATGAGGCAGGTAGCAGAGTAAAATATGTTCCTTAGAAATGGCTCCAAAGGGCAGCAGTGACAACTGGTAGATCTTTTATTATTCTTTTGCTACTTATGGCAATAGTTATGGCTGACTATAATTCTCCTTTCTCCATCTGCACAACTGAAAAAGACCCACACACAGKGGTAGCAGGAAGAGGCAGGATGTACAATACATCCATTGCAATAAGGATCCATAGGTTTGTAGGACATAGGTTGTGCAGGCTTCTGAATTCCTGTCCTTTTAGACTACTGTTACAGTCACTGTGACTGCTGTTACAGTTCTGATACCTCCAGGAACTCCCGAAAAAGGGTGCAGACACCACTGTGGGAGTTACCAGTGCAGTGTGGCTTCAGTGGATCTGGTCATGGACAGAGGAAGTGATTGAGTCCCCTGAAAATGATGGCAAACTGAAATTTTTTATCGTAGTTATACTTCCTTGCCTCTCACATGAGAATTTTGTGAGTTATATTTTGGATGACARCAATGAGCTGATAAAAAAATTCAATTCGTATGAATACTTTTCCTTGACCAGTTTTGGATGGAACAAACACAAAAGAATAATCCTGTTTTAAATGGAAATTAATTTAGTGCTCTTTACTCCACTAAACAACCRTGCCAAGAGAAATATTTTAAGCAGTCCAGGGCTATCCAGCTAGTAGACTTTTCCTGGAATATCTAGAGAGACATAAAAAGTATGTTTTGAGCCAGATGAATACAGTTCAGTTATTGCTTTGTTTATTATTTTAACACCCAAGGGAAAATCCAGAAGATAATCTGTTATTCCAATGTGAAAGATGCCTGTCCTAAAAAATGCATCATATAAATTGACCTGACAGAAATAACCATTAAACATACATTATGATGTAACTTTAGGAAGTTTAATTTTTCCTATATATAACACACTTGATATTATGTCTGTCCCCTGAAAAATTAGAAGTCTTAAATTTCGTTTAAAGGAATGAATTTGCATTTTATGACTTTCTAAGAAAATKTTTTATTTTGCTGCTACTTCTGGGGTTTGTCTCTTGGTATTAAACTATGTATCTTTTGGAACTGAAACTGTGAAAGGAAAACAGAATAGTGGGACTCTTTGAGTATTGTAGTTGCTGACATTTATTCAAAGAAAAAATGTGCTTAAAGCTTGGAAATTACTGCAATTTCATTGTGGTCATATGCACAGCGCTGATAATGATGGGGTTAAAACAGAAAAAATATTGGTGTAGATAATGAGGAAATGTGCTKCTTTCACACAGGTGATAATGAAATTCTTTAGACCTCTGCAGGTGTAATTTAGTCAATTAGAGGACAAATTGAACAATTTCCTAATTGTAAAAGCAAATAACTAATATTATGTCTGTCCCCTGAGCCATCAGTTGAAGAAAGAAACATATAATTATCAGCTCATCAACCTAAGGGCAATTTACCCGAGCCTRGAATAAACAGGTTGTAATTCTCTGTATTCTAATAGTGACCAAGTTAAAAATAACTTCTTTTGTATGAGTAATGGGCAGTCATTTGTAAATAACAGTCCTGGACAACCTTAGGATTACCCTTCTTTATTCAAATGAAGACACAAACAGATTGCTCTAGAATCTAAGTAAGTGAGGATATTAAAATAGTGTAAGAAGAGCTTTTCTTTTCAACTACAGATGTTAATCACAAGCAAACAAARATCCTATAAAAACCTGACCTGCTATCTATCAGGTTTAAAGAGACAAAAAGGAGCATTATCAGAAATGATTTTGTTCTCTCAAGATACCTGCTTAACACTTTTTACTTCAATGTTGTCTTAATACGCAGGGAGGGAAGAGTCTTTGACACACACACACACACACTCATGCACAACACATACACATACACACACACACATATATATATGGATTTATTTGATCTCCAGGACTTCTCTTATAACCACGTATATCCATCTATTAAGTCTATTAATTATGCTTCATAGAGGTCACAGCTCTGTGAACATATAATGATGAATATACCTCAACTATGTTGGTTACAACTGAGTGCTGCAATTCTCTTGTCATGGTATTGTTTAAGATAAGAATTGCTTAAATATAACAAATTACAAAGTAAGATCTGTCATAGAATCCAAAAAGTAGATTTTTTCTTACCTTATGTTAAATACCTATAGTGCAGAGGCCTTTGCCATCCAGTATTGACATATTACATCAAGAGATTTCAAGCTGCAATGAAGGCATGGTATCAGAAACTTCTAAAACTATCTGTTATGTGGCCCTGATAGAAGCAGGAATACCCATGGCTTCAAGRTTTTATTAGTTGCAAACATCATGGTCCAACATTCAGCCATGAGTACCAAGGTCATCAAGTTACACTGAAGAAACTCCTTTTCTTCACTCCCTGTGCCAAGTGCCATTGCCTTCATCTGCAGAGAAGTATGTTTGCACTGTACTGCAAAAAACCCATTATGGGTGGAGAATTCCATATAGAGGTTCATTATATTTTGTTCATTTATTTTTTTATACTATTTAAGGAGTTGATAGTTGGTATGCCTTAGACTTAGAGCCCAAATAATTTCTTAGCTATTATGCATTCTGACGTATACCAGTAAAAGTGATAATCAAACAGAGAATTCCTAAAATAAAGGAAGAGAGGATAAAGGGGTGAAAAGTCTCACTTTTTTCTCAATTCTAGTGAAAAAATGGTACATGCTGCCACATCCTGTAATAAGCTYTTCAATGTACTTCAAATCAAGTCAAAATTAAGCTGAAGTCTGACCATGATGAATCCTTATTTTTTTTCCTGGAACATTTTCCTTGAGTCTCCAAGCATCTTGTAATTCAATAAAGAGAGAAATTTAGGGTGGGGTTTCATTGACTCATAGACTCATTGARCTTGGAAAAGACCTCAAAGATCATCAGGTCMAACATYTGACCAAATACCACCATGCCAAGTAGACCATAACCCCAACTGATGCTGCCAGGCATTTCTTGAACACTTCCAGGGATGATGACTCTGCTACCTCCTGGGCAGYCCATTCCAATGCTTAATTTTAGTGAAATAATTCTTCCTGATGAATTATATAATAATTCACCTGAACCTTCCTTGGTGCAGCTTTAGGTCATTTCCTCTTACCCTGCTTCAGGTTTCCTGGAAGGAAAGGCTGACCCTCACCTTGTTTGCAGGCATCAGAATTCGGGCATTTATAGGTCAGCAAGGTGTCTAAGATATCTAAAAAGGCTTCTAACAAGGTGTCTAAGCTCCTGTTACTATCAGTGGAGCTCTAGTCAATACAGTCACTGGGCTGGTAGAGTTATTCAGATCACCCTGAAAGAGAAACCTACGCTGGTGTAGACATGAACTCTCCTGTCTATTGTACAAAATCCACTCTGACAATTTACTGAGATATATGAAAACTACCACCTGAATGTTAAGAACAATTGTATCTTTGAGCCCAAACCCCCTWCAWAAAATGGGAACAGCTGCATGTTGCATATGTTGAATGATGATGGTGAGTTTTTAAATCGCCTGGTTCTATACCAGGATTTTGAAATGGCACTAATGAAATGAATGAAAGCACAGGTTAGCTGAATGGCACACAGCTTCATTTACACTTCAGTTCTCCTAAAGATATTTTAACTACCTACTCACATTAAGTAACTAATTGCAATTCCCAATCTACCTCATTGGCAATTCATTTGAAATGCAAGTTGGTAGTGCATGCTTTACTATTCACTAGAAAACAAGGAAGCATTAATCTTGCTTTATTTGTACCTGTGAGATCTCATGCCAACATTTTCAAGTGTAAAAACTTGTGGCATATAAATTAAGCTTAGCAGAAATWAAAAGCCACCATTTGATGGAAATTTGACATTTCCTATACATGCTGGTCCCCAGGTAGTTTGTGAAATWTCTTTGTCTCAGTGCATTAAGTAACTGTATTTTCAACCTGAGGTTTCAGATGAATGTATGCTTAAAATACAGAGTGTTGAGGATGTTGATTTCAAATGCCTAAATGTTGAAAAATTAGTTTGTCAGATTTATTACCATTCTGCTGCAAACTGAACCTGCAAAAGTTTCTTAAGCAAAGCAAGAAAAGAGGGGGCGGGGAGGAATTTAGTGACATTAGTGTTCTGTGTGTTTTTTGAAATCAAAAAGTTGCATATTTTTATTTCCTGACCACCATCAATACAGGAGTTTTAAAAAATATATGTTAAATTCTTCCTTTAAGCTATACATGAATTTACAGAGCAGGTATTTAAATAGATTTATTAACTCTCCTGTAGCATAAAAATGGAGGAACTTTATTATAATTCTATTAATATTCTTCACTGCACTAATTATTTTGGTCACATTGATTTTCCCATAGTTATTCTGCTCTTTCCTCACCTCTGACAGTAAAKATATGCTCTTTATCCTAAAAGCAATGTTGAGATTTTTGTATGTTTGATTTTTCACACAAGTTTATGACAGTAACTGCTGAATCAGAGATATTTATTTCACACAGGACAGAGAAATAGAGACCTAAGAATAAAAACCTTCTCGATTTTTTTTACATTTTCTTTTTGCTTTTATAATCTTTGCTCTAGTGTCATAATAAATTAGCAATAGGCAGGATAAARCTGTGTAGAAAAACTCTTTCTCTCCAGTAACAGTAATTGATATGGTGGAAATGCAAAACAATGCAACAGCTAACAAGTCTTGCCTAGCACGTGGGCTAATTATTTTCTTTAGGCTAAATTTCTTTGGGGTGTGGCTAACATGGGCAAACAGACTACTCTGGTCTCATAGTTTGAATAGTTAAGAAATCAAGAAATGAATAGTGACCCATCCACCACTTCTCTCAATCTTTTTTTCTTTTTCTTTTTTCTTTTTCTTTTTCTTTAATACATTTTGAAGATTTTGCTTGCACACAAATATACAAGGAAGGAGGAGTCCGTGAATCTTAGGAATCTTCCTGTAATGTTTCAATTAAAATATTTTTTCCCCAAATATAGCTTTTTAGGAAGTACTTGATTGTTTTATAATTTTTCATTTTCTTGGTTTATTCTTCAAATTTCTTTCTTTGTCTGTCCTATGAGTCTCTACAGCCTAGATCTAAAATGATCATTTCTCCATTTTGACAGTGATACTGTGACAATATATACCTTCTAATCTGTGAGCATTCAGACTCTTTAAAAAAGAACTTTAGAAAGTTAAATGGAACAATGCCAGTAAAGATTTGTAATGTTGCCAGTGTATGTTGCCAAGAAACTGAATTTTGCTATGAAGCTTTGAACATGTTCTACTGGTCAYTGAACTTACTCCATCAGAACTTGTGCTTATCTGACAGGTTACTGAACTACTCATTGGCCTCCAGCTGGACTTTGTGCCACTGATCACAGCCCTTTCAGCTCAGCAGTTTTCAACCCATCCCACCATCCTCATAYCTAGCCCAAACTTCATCAGCTTTTCAATGAAAATGTTATGCCAGACAGTGATGAAAAATGAAACCCTTATTAAAGTTAAGGAAACAACATCCACTGCTCTACGTGCATCTACCAAGCCCTTAATCTTATCACCAAAGGCTATGATGAGGCATGATTTCTAGTTTCTAAATTCATGTTAATTGTTTCAAATAATCCTCATGCCCTTACAAAATTGGAAACGGTTTTCAGAGCCATGTGTTCCATCCCCTTCCCTGGGATAGAGGTGAAGTTAATCASCTCATAGTTCTCTAGATTATTCTTCTTGCCCTTCTTGCAGTTAAGAGTGACCTTTCTTCCAGTCCTYAGGAATGTCCCAAGACCAGTGTGATGATTCAAATTCACAGAACCATGGAATGGGTAAGATTTGAAGGGATCYCMGTGGGATGTCTGGTCCAAYCTCACTGCTGAAGCAGGGTCATTACAGAATTAATACCAGAAGGCTCTGTAATATCTCCAGTGAGGAAGAGTCCTCCCTCACCTTCTCTGGGAAAACTGTTYCAGTGCARTCAATCACACAGTAAAGAAGTTCTTCCTCATAYTCAGATGRAACTTCCTGGGCATCAGTTWCTGCTTGCAAATTGAGAGGGGTAACTCAATGGCATTGTCAAGATCCTCCTGGATTCACTGGCTTTTGTGAATCCAGTCAAGTTTTGCTCATTGTCCAGGTTTCCAAGAATGCACCAGTTTATTCTTTGCTCTTTTCTACAAAACCAGCTTGGCTGATCACAGTATTTTGAGTTCAATGCCTTTTTCTTCATTGCTGAAAATTGTATTTGTTCTTAAATCTTTTCTGTTTAGGCAGCACATTGTGTTGTGTACATCTTGTTATGAGCTCCAAAGATGAAGTCTATTAATTAGAACTAAATTTTTGCATYAGAACTAGTTACATTTCAGCAGGTATCACAAATGGCTAAGAACCTGAGCTCCACATCAGCATTTTTTAATAAAATCAGCTTATTTAATATCAATGTATATTTTATTTGATGGTCATTTTCACATAAAAAAACTAAATTATTATTGCTATTAATAACTGTGCCAGGACATGAAGAAAGTTAGAAATTCTGAATTCCCAGATGCTAAGAAAAGCACCAGCAACATGAAGCTGACCCTTCAGACAAGTAACAACCAAGGGACCACCAAATATGTAACCACAATAGAAGTTTGCAGCCAAGACAAAAGCACTTATTCAGATATTCAGACTGCACAGGTAGTAGAGAGCTCTGGTTAGTCTGTGGTTCTGAGTGAACACATTTCCTGGAATTTCTGGGAAAAGRACATCAGTTCCAGGTAATTTTTAAAACTTAATGTGAAAAGACAGTTTTTCCTTCCTAGTATGCCAAATCATACACTTGATTTCATAGGAGAGCTTCTACTGTTTCTTTTTTTTAAACATTCCTTTAAAGTTTTCTGGTAGGTGGGAGGAATCATCATTGGGATTAAAATTTTTTTATCAKTCTGTTTTACTACTGATGAGAAATGTCTTCCATTAGGGAAACATGATTTCTCCTCACTGCTCCATCAAGCTTGTACAATTATTACCTCTGGTTTGAGAAATTATGCCTTCTTGCACCATGGTTTGTAATTTMGGATGCCTAATCCTGTCACTGCTAAAAAGAATCAAATTCTGCTGAGTGAATCACCAGGATTATTTTTGATTTGAATAAATCTTGACAGTTACTGGTTTGCATGTCTAATCTGATTCATTGGCTCTACTCTGGTTGCMCATGCTCAATTAGAAACAAAGAAAGAAACAAACCATTGAAGCTCACCATTTAATATRTGGAATATTCCTTCAGAGCAGTGATAAGCCTTAATGTGGTACTTTTCTAGAGCAGTGGTAGACCTTGAACTCAATGCCTTTTAAAATAAGTCTGAATTATGCAAAAGCAAAACAATMGTAAACAGAGCCCCCCAAAACCAGAATTATTTTTATRTGTATAGTCCCTTGACAAAAGCTGATCTCACAGGCAATGGGAGCATGCTCTTGACATGATCAATTTGATTATGATAGCCTCAGGACTCACAGGATATGTTTGTAAATTGTGAAGCTTCAGGATCAGGTGATAAGCTCAGTTGTTATAAAATCCTGGCAACCACTGAAACCCTTTCAATTTTCTGTGTCTTCTCTGTCAATGAACATTATTTATAGGTAGATATTACTAATTTATTTTTCTCTTTTCTGACTTGAGTAGTCTGATTTGAGGAATATTTTGTAGGAAATCAAGTAGGATGATATTTTCTGGCAGCAAACAGAAGAAAACATTGTAATAATATTAGAGTAAGTAAATAAAACTATCAGCAGTAAATAAAAAAGTAAGTAAATAAACTATCAGTATGCAGCAGTATGGATTTTTATGCATATTGATTAATATACTACCCTGGGAAACAAATTTATTGATTGATGGGACTGGAAATGTGAAAGCACACTGCTTTAATCAAATGAGGAAGCAAGGGACACAGAAAATTAAAATGCATAAAAAAGGTCATGGATATATTTTATATTCATTCATYGTTTTCTGCCGACAAAATAAGGCATGGGCTCTGCAGTGTTAGTGCAAAGATGTTTATTGGTCTCAAGGGCTGATATTTATACTTTTCAAAGTTGTGATAAGATGCTCCACTTAATGCTTACTGGTTACATGTTACCGTGCTTGCCTGGAGAACTGAGCACGCTGTGCTTACACTGCACACAAGGACAACATGTGATGTTTCATCCTCTTGGGCGCGGTTCTTGCAGCGTGGTCACCTTCAAGGCTGCTGCTGTCCAAGCTTTAACCAACCAACCATGCTGCTCATGTTGTTTAACTCATTCTGCTCCACAACAAGTTTCCATGCCTAAWCACAGCATAACAAGCCAATGTGACAGGAAGACAGAAGATTGATTAACAAGGGTAAAAGGACAGGTATGCAAATTCAGTCTGTGCAGACTTACAGTGGAGAATAACAAATCCCTTCTTGGAGTGGTTCAGTGTCTCACTCATATGAATAAATCAATAGCTGTGTTAGGTCAAATTAAGAGTTCACTTCACCAATTATTTCAGTCTCCAATACTGATCAGCAGAAGAGGGATTTAAAGCAGGAATAAACTCAGTTAAGTGGTGCCCACAGGCACACGAGGCTGAYGCTGATGCCTGACACACAGGGACTGAGCCTTCCCTGAGTGGATAGGAAACTCCATCTGTGGATCTTAGTGGTTTGGGGTTGAAAGGCAAGGAGTACCTCTGGGGAAAGTTGGACAGAGATTTGGGACATTTTGGGGAATTCTGGCAACTGTGGGAATGCTTTTGGCTCCCTGGTCCTTGCCCACCTCCATAACTGGCCAGCACCTYCAGTTTCCCAGACACCTTCAGGGAGCCTTGAATGTTGGTAGTGTGCACACTGCTGGCTGTGCCCTATCTGAGTAGGACCCCTCGGATTCTTCAGAGTAGGAAGACCTCTCTGATTCCTTGCTTTTTCATTTTGTCCTTTGATTTTTCCCTTTTTTTCATGCATTGTCCTCAATTATGACTTATTTATTATGTGAMGAAATTGATTTTTTTAACCTTTGATGATCTCTCCCTTTTGGAGGTGGATGGAAGAGGCGTCTGTTGTCTCTTGTTCTTGATAGGAATAGATGTGACATTTTCACATGGTCATGACATACATGAAAGCATTTCCTCTTCCTGGCTATAGCTTGTTTCACTACTGCACAGTTCACAGAACCTTGATTTTTTTTTCAGCAGATTGTGTTCAGGGTGTGATTGTGATGGCAATTTAATGTCAGCAGTGTAATCAGTTTTGAAATGATGCAAGCTTACAAAAGTATAAAGAGAATCTTGTGTTGTCACTCCAGCAACATTTCCAAATCATCAAAATAAAAAAAATATTTCAGAAGTTATACCTATTTTCCTTAAAAACAAAACATTAATTAAAAAAAAGCAAAATAATAACACTAATACTCATTCGTTTATTTTATTTCATGAAACTGTTTCCTCCCAAGCAGAATTGCCCAAAATATTAAAATAGGACTACTTAAATATCAGTCTATAATGTGATGCTTCTGCTTTGGAAGTGTTTGATTCCTTTACAGTACCAAGATTTGAGAAAGGTTATTATTATCCYAGCTAGATTAGAAAAGACAGCCAATAAGGGCACTCAGTATAGCTCTTTAAATAAAGTCCAAACAATATTTTTCAAATCAGTGTTAGCATATCAAGGGGAAGTCTGGTATATACTTCTGAACCCCTGTAGGTAGTGATTTTGACTCATGAGGCAAAAATAGCACTTATAAAAAGCAAAGAAAGAATGTGAAGCTTAGAATATCAATTCTAAAACTCCATATAGAAAAAAATATTTTCAAAGGTATTAAACTGGAAATGGTTAAGTCTAGAAATCTATAAATTTGGATCAGTTCTTTGAAAATAAGCATTATCATTCATTTTCTATCTGTTTTAATTTACCAGCAAATGGATTTTAGTCTTGAAGACATAAATTAGGAAAAAACCCATAATCTGGGGTAACTGAAAGCTGAATGATGCCTCTACATGATATGGTTATGTCCAGCTTGTCCACATAACATCTCCAYGTAAACGTGGTTGGATGAAAATTGCTATAAAATTACTTCATTTTGGCCTCACTCATCCATTTATTCTCTCTGACATTAAATAGCATGTCACATGTACAGTGGCTCAAAACAAGCCCAATGGATGATAAAGAAAGACCATGTTTCTGACAGGAGAAAGATGTGTCCAAGCTCAATCAAACTGCAGATCAGTGGCTGCGTCACCCAAATTTATATTTCTCGAATCAGAGATTTGCTTAAACTGGAATTAACTCCATGCAGATCTAACTTTCCTCATCTTAATAAAAGTGATAACCATAATCTACAAGTTTCAACAAAATCTAGAGTTCCAAGAGTGGAATTAAACTATGAAAACAGGTCTCAGTCAGCTTTAGGACCTGACATGGCATACATGTCAGCCATGTATGGCTTGTGACAGAGGTGCTGCTGATTTTATCTGCCTCTTTTTCTYATGGATTGTTTCACCTACATTTCTCTGCCAACAAAAGGCACACCAAATTTTATAAAGGGTCTGAAGTGACTGTAAGGGGAGCCAGAATTTACAGCAGTTAACTATAGGTACAGATATCAATATAGGTAATTTATAGGGCGCAGTATAATGGAAAAAGTTAGAAAACACATGATCCAAGCTTTCCAGGGGGCCTGCGGAGATGCAAAACCCTGATTCTTGTCAATTTATCACAATAAAATCATTCTGTATTGTTTACATTTTAACTTAAATGTCCTGGATATTTTTTATTCAGTGCAYGCATTGTCCTTATCTGTAACACTGGCAGTGATACTTCCCACTTCAATAAATGCTATAAATGGAAGCTACTTCCTGAAAAGAAACTGCACCAGGGGACTTTATGCCCTAAATTTTGAACAAAAACAAGTGAAACAAATGCTTTTTGCTCTGAAAATGTTGCTTCTTGCAGTAATTTCTCAGCACATGATTACAAATATAATTAATTTTCCAAGGGATCACAGGATAAATCAAAGAACTGATTAAGCCATATTGTTTGTTACATGAAAATCCTATTGAGAGAAAATCAGATGTTGAAGACAAAAAGTAATTTTGGGTCACATTGTTTATTTTCAGTTACTTTGTCTTACCAGTTCAAAAGGAGATTTGAGTTGCTTA
Organism: Alauda arvensis; assembly: GCA_902810485.1. Classification (NCBI taxonomy): domain Eukaryota; kingdom Metazoa; phylum Chordata; class Aves; order Passeriformes; family Alaudidae; genus Alauda; species Alauda arvensis. Next base: position 240,133 of record CADDXX010000632.1, read on the forward strand.
TTCAGCCCTCTTTCTTAATAAGCTATCACTCTGATTTTCAATAGCAGCAAACAGATCTTCTTAAAGAAAACTTTCTGAAAGTCAGAAACAAGTGCAGAATACCCAGAGGCAGGAGGTCTGTAGAATCTTGAAGAGGTAGCTGGAGGCRAGAGCTAAAGCTCTGGAATCTGATAACCCAAATCTCTTGCCTGACAAATAAATGTTTGGGGGATAGACATGTACTCCACAAAAACAGCCAAACCTCAGGCTGAACCCTCCCTCACAAACCCCCAAATTGAATTTATTCTGTATTGTTCTTAGTATTAATTCCTTGTAATATGATTGTTCCAGAGACTCAAATTTGTATGAAAACATTGGAGAAAGGGTTTTGGTGTGCCAGTGAGCTGGATCATCACTGTCTTTTCAATGCTTCCCTCAACTGATGGTGCATTTACAAGTCTGATTCAGATTCTGATTTTTGTGAACTGAATAATTTGACAAAGATAAATTGCTTGAAGACCATGAATTTGGTGCTTCTTCTACAAAAATAATAAGTAAATCATAAATAAATACTATTAATAAATTCATTTGTGATCAAAATACCTTAATGGTATTTTTATAACAGGGATTAAAAGAGTTTGAATGGGTAACAGTCTCATTAGGAAAGTCATAGGAAAAAGGAAAAGAGGATTAAACATCTGGTTAACACCTTTTCATGATGCCTGATGAAATGAATGGTCAGTGYTCCAGCCTTCCTGCTACAAATACTCAGGAAAAGGCTGACAGACAAACATTTGCAGGCAAAGCTGGCAAAACAATTGCAGCAGCTACCTCTGCCCTGTATCTCACTTTCCCATTTGCCTTTGTGAAAGTTTCCCAAGAATCTCCAGATCTGGGCTATCTTCCTGTTGCCTGTCTTTGTCAGAGCTCAGAGCTGGCACTGTTCTGCTCCAAGCAGGGATCTGTCTCAGCCTTGCCTGCTCTCCCAGTGGGAAGTTTTTTACTTTGGATTTGGGCTAACCTACCATTCTAACATCAGCTGGAGTTTTACCAGGTCACTTACTGGGTTTTATTGAATTGCTGCAGTAAATTTTGTGAGTAATAATGGCAGGGTTGAACTTTCTAACCTTATTTTTCTTAAAAGTAGTTTGAAACCTTCTGTTCTTATAAGTTCAAACTTTTCAATATTTTAATGCAGGCAACTAATCTATTCAGGAAACTATGTTTGAAGATCAGAACCTAAAGGTTATTTGGATGACAAATGAGCAAATGCAACGCTGAAAGTACCAAAATACAAGTTTTGCATCCAAATTGTGAAAACTAAGTACCTGTAAGAAACAATTCAAATCCGTAGTAAGGAACTTGAACATCTGATAGAAAATATTATTTCCTGAAGAAGGAACTTCAATTTTAATAAACAAAATGTCAAGAATTTTMAAGAAATGTCAAGAAATAAACATGTCAAGAATTATTCACTGAATGATTTTGCATACCTTTTTCAATTTTTCATGTACAAGAAATGCTCCTTTACTGCAGCTAACATTCTTGGCAAAAATGGGCCAGCTCTAGCTAATTTATCAACTGATAAAATTTGAARAGACATTTAAAATTATTCAAGATTATTTATGATACTTTGCTAAAAGTGCAGTCTGTTACATGTCCTGATAAGCTCTTTCTAAAACAGTATTATGATCATGAATGGCTAAAATAAGACATTAAAATCCTTAGAGAAATATTCTAAGTAATTTGAACTGAAATATTCCTTATTATATTTTTAGCCATTAGGTGAAATAGCTACCATAATCATTGACTAAATCAAATAGAAGGGAGAGAAGGAYAGGAAAATTAAAACCAGAGTAAACCAGTACAACAGAGAACTGCACAGGACTGATGACAGCTGGAACAAGTGTGCATCCAAGAAGCCAGATGGAGTTTCTCTGTCTTTTCTGGTAGCACCAGGAGAGCTACTGAGGAGCAGCTGGTTTGGTTCTGCTGGAGCCCTGCATGGCTGCAGACATTATCTGCTGATAGTGTTTGTAATCCTGATGTGGGGGCCAAGGGAGAGGGACACCACTGAAATCCTGCTGTCCTGAGCAGAGATTGGTGCATGTAAGAATATGGTATTTAAATTGGCTTCTTCTGAAGATTTGTCCTTTTCTTCTCCTGTCCTGTTTTTCTCTCTAGCTTGCTAAGAAGTGCATCATCAAGGGATGAAGGGGGTTACCTTTTCCCCCTCTTTGTTGTCTGCACAAAGCACAGCACCTTCCACAGCTGCATTTGTTTTCCACATACTCACCTTYCTCCACTTTGGGGAAATTTGAACTACAGTACACTGCATATGTATTTCCCATGACAGGTTTTCACAGAGAAAATATTGATTTGTCAAATCTGAAGGCTTTTATACAGATGCATATTTATTGCAGTGAAAGTYTGGTTAGGAAATTTTTAAAAAAGCAATTGTGGTTGGATAGAATTTGATGTTCAGCTGGGTTGATTGAAAGAGAACTTTTATTYATATCTTTGTCTTATGTTAACCAGATGGTTCAGGAGTGAGAATTCCTAGTGACTTCATGACTTAGTACAGCTGAGGGTGTTTTCATTCCAGTGAAGAATTAAATTAAGTTAAAGCAATAGCTTAAATAYTGTATTTTCTTAGTTTACATCTGTGGTGCTCCTATGCCACTTGTTTATTCTAAAATAAAGTTTTGTCATCTTACAAAGCATTGCTAATAATGATTTGAAGTTTTCAAATGTATTTTTCTTTTTTTTTTACTACTTTACCAGATGAATTATTTTYTCCTCAAACTTTCTAATTGCAGAGATGTAAAGTATAATTGCTGTGATATTGTTAAATATATGGATATTGCTTTGCTTTGCTTTTCCCCAAAATTAAATTATTTTCACAGGGTAAATTCTAAAAGAGTGACATTTAGTGTCAACATTGGATAAACAAAAGCTGCCCTGCAATTGCTAATCTATTTCCTTCATTACTGCTGATGCCCTGAAATTTGTGGAACACCAGAACTGACAGAAAAACAACTCATTTCCTCCAAACGTTCCTGCTGAATAATTACTTCCTATGTTTATCTGATATAAGCTTCCTGTGGGCAGTTTCCATAGGCTTTTCCTGTGCATGGGTTTTTTTAAGGAGTCCAGGAAAAACCAATTTTGCCAAGTACCTCCTCAARCGAAGAAGCTGAACAGGAGACAGAAAGAGCTTTAAATATCTTTGAAAACATATTTTAAAGATTTTAAGACTATTTTTACTAATAGTGTGGTCTTAAAAATTTACATTGCATTGAGTTTGCACAGGTGGATCAGCTTTGCCTATTTCTTACTGCTGTTGTGAACAAAACAGTTTTTAGTCTACTTCTTGGAGTACACAAACCCTTTATTTAAACCAATTAATTCTGAAAGAAGCTCTCATCCTATTTAGATATGAGAGAGGCTTTGTAGGAGCTTGAAGAACTCCAAATGTTCTCTCCTTCAGCTGTGTGGGGTGATAGAAAARCTGCACTCTTCTGCTGGCAAACCCCAGACATCAGCGCAAAGCCAAGGTGGAACAGGCTTGGGGACATAAATCCTCCAGTTTTGCCTGTATCCTGAGGCATTCTGAATTCCACAAAGGATTGTGTGCTTCTGCATCAGTCATTTGGTCTACATGTCATCTGTCTAGTCATTTTTTAASAAAACTGAAGGACTTGATCTCATTAGGTAGTCCTTGCTTTATGTATCTTGCTGTTAAYGTTGCTAGCTGCTGAGKGTGAAGAGGCTTTTYAGYAACATTTAGCACAATTTTMTTTGGTATATRCTGGCCTCCAAATTTTGTTGTYTGTTTGTTTGTTTGTTTTYGGGAGCTATGGCTTCTTARACAAATGTGAAAAGTATTTGACTCACTACTGATACCAGAATCTCTACATATGACAAAATTTCTTTGGGATTCTCCCAGGAATTCTCTGATAAATGATTACATCTTCCAGTTGGATGAATCTTTATGAAGGGTAGAAGGTTAATACAACTGCTTATCCCATGGCAGACTTGAATGYTTCCAAACTCCCAGGTATCAGTATATTCTTAGGTGGGAAAATTCTGATGTTGTTTTATGGAGATAAATGACAGACTCAGTAATTAATTCAGCAATTAATGTTAGTCCTTCACCAGAACTAGTTTGCCAAGTACAAGAGTTGTGCATGATTAATCTCATAACGGAACAAAAATGTAATTTTGCAGTATCTTGGCTAAGACAAAGCTTTCTTTCTTGATGGAACGAATAATTTTCAATTGTCAGAAACACACCCATTATTTGGAGCTGTAACATGTATTCTAAATATATTTGACCATCTTAGTTGGCTTAAGRTGTTATTTGAAAATAGTCTTCTACTTCAAATTAGTAGAACCTTCTAAACCTTACTAGAAAAACCTCTGTTGTTAAATATCTAGGGATACATTGCTTTATATAGAAGAAAAACCATAATTCTTTCAGCAACATATCCCGTAACAGTTTCATGTTGTTCCTGGATTGTGCTGAGTGCATTCAATAAGGTAAGCTCATATCTGCAGCAGGGAAGGTTGTTTTTGTCAAAGAAGCTCTATAATAAATGGGCAAAGCTGGGCCAATTATGAGAGATGTCTGTGTTTTCAGRAGGCAGGCTTCATCTGCTGAATAATGAAGGAGGCTGGAAGTTTCTGTACTGGGGAGAGAGGGTCACTTGCATGATGAGGAATGACGAGTTCCAGCAGTGGGTGTAGCTTCAGCAGAGGCAGTGTTTTGATTAGATGCTTCCACCTCTATCCAGTTCAGACTGGACAGTGCTCCCAGGCACAGGAATATTGGGTTGCTCTGCACAGAGCTGGACCAGGTGATCCCAACAGGCCACAAGCTGGACCTGGTGATCCCAACAGGTCCCTTCAACTCAGGATATTCCTTCGTTCCATGATTCTGTGGAATCCAGTTCTGTTAAGAAGGGTGTATGTGGGGGGGGATCTCCTTCAAATTAATTTAATCTCCTTCCTTTAATTTAAGAAGTAAAATCTTACTGCAAATTATTTTAATTAAAACTCAGCCATTGCCAGTTCTTGTGTTTCTATTGAGAGGGTACAGTAAGATACCATTGTCTCAAAAGCAAATGGAAACGCTTGCTTAATTTTAGCATTGTAAAAAGAAACAAATGTATTTTAATATTTTAAGCATCCAGACTTGAACAATGAATGAATCTCATTAGTATCTGGGGGATTTTTCTGCTATTTCTCTTGCTGACATTTCTCCTTATGATTTCATTTTAACAAACCTTTATCTTYAAACAAAAATCCCCAGGAAAAATGCAAGAGTGGCTGGATTTGATATAAATCTAAAAGTACACGTATCTTTCATTATGGTTGAAGCCTAAATAAACAATACAAATTGTATGGTGGAACATAAGATTAATTTCTGAGTTTCAAGGTTCTACTTTGTTAAAATACTTTGTACGAAAAAAAAGAAGAAAAAAATCAAACAGGATTAAAAAAAAATAGGTCAGCTGAATCTGGGATTTCARACATTAACATCCATCATTCACGGTTGCATGGTTATTTCATGGGGTCATTACCTTGTAAAACAGCAGAGCTTATGTTGTTTTGACTGTCTTTCTATCTTAACATATTTGGAAGTATTTCAAATTTGACTTTAGACCTGATTTACATAAGTTTATAGTGTTTATTTCAGTTCTGTTACATCCTGTACTTTAGCACTCTCATGTTGCCTTTTTATCAATACTCACACAAAATAGCTTAATGCCATCCTTCTGTATGGTATTAAATGTGTCTTTCTTGGATTAGTAGTTTTTTTTTTTCTGCCTTTCTTTAGCTTTTAGTTCCTTTTCTYTTCTCTAGTTAAATAACAAAATGGATGTTCTGTAAGTATAAATATACTTACACTTTACTGATGTATTATTACACGTGGCCAGCGTGGAGTGAGCCACGTGGAGATACATCAAGTCTCTCTGAGGGTGCCTGCACCTCCCAGAGTGGCTTCAATAAGAGCAAGACAACTTCTACAGGTGTGCTGTGTAACAGAAAAGGTTTTAATAAAAGGAGAAAATAATAAACAGTACAATGCAAAGAAAAATAAACCGTACACAGGTGCAGAGAGCATTGCACCATGTAAAGCACCCTGAAAAAGCCAAGAGGGGCTTTGTGCAGCCCTTTAAGTATCTAATGGTTGAGGCAGTGTCTTTGGCAAGCTTCAATAGAGAACAGCTACATTGCTGAAAGATGGGTAAAGAGACCTGTCCATGGCTCTGTCCTGGCACTGAGCCAATGGCAGCTTGGAGTGCAGAGAACTTCCTGGGGCTTTTCCTTTTAAGTCTTATGGTAAAACTAAAATCCTTTTCCTTATGTAGAAAATACCTGGTTGGTTTAAAGCTGCATTACTACACTTTACCATCTTTTCTGTGAAATCCCCTCTTTCCATAGTCCAGAAACTTCCAGCCTTCTTCATTATTCTCCAAATGAAGCCTGCCTCTTAAAAACACACCATGTCATAAYTGATTTACTTCTGTCCATTTATCACACAMTACAGGATCTTTCACAACCATTTCCTGGTGGGATTTTTGTGCTGCTTTGGCTAAAATGACATCCATCCTGCATAGTTATACAGCAGCTCAGGCATCCTCACAGCAACCTGCTCAGACCTTGTTTGTACAAATGAATGAATTGGGATGGAAATATGGAGGTGTGACAGAATGACCACGATGTTGTCAAGAAACATCACTAGTCACTAGGCCACCATAAGTGTTGCAGAGCAACTGTGCACAACTTTCATGTCCTACTCTGTATGCAACATGAAAATAAACTCTCCTGTTCATTAAGTTGCTGCTATCTCCAGAAAAGAATGACCCATTCTATGATTTGCCTAGATAATCATCAAAACTTTTAATGACTCAAAACATTTTGGTTCTTCAGTTAAATTTATGATCCAATAGTCAATAAAAAGGAAACTGGTGTTATGAAAAGAGTGAGTGGGATTCAAACATTAGGTGAACCACTGAGGAAGTAATGCTCTGCTTCTGTTTCCAAGTCATCAATACACTGCTAGACAAAAAGCAAACCCAAAACAGTTGTGTACATCATGGCAGATGCAGAATGCTCACTGTGTTTCTAAATAATTATCCAGACTGTTACCAGAGAAGATTTACACAACTGAAAATGGAAATGGACATACTATTTTCACCATTATCTCAGATTCTTTCATGCTCTGATGGACATTCTTCATGACAGTTATGAACCTGACTAGGACCAGAGGTTAGGTGACAAGATAATACTTGTGGTGTCTGGGCACACAGGGATTCACCAAATCATTTTGCCAGCTAACAGCAATGAGGCTGTACATTAAGAGACCACCAGGAAGCACTTTTACATCTGCCTGCAGCAGTCTCCTGCTTTAGTCTGACATGTTTCCAATCTGAGTTGGCTGGTCAGTCATTCYTAAAGTTTGCATGATATGTTTCAATTTAATAACACTTCTCTGTCAATACACACAATTTGGGACTCAGAGAAATGTGACAGTTCTTGCCCCTCTCTACTTCCAGTCATAAAGCACTTTGGGAAACGCTGAGACCTGGACAAATGTAGAACACCAGTCTGAAAGGCATTAGCATAAAAAGGGTCTTAATTTAGATAGTCTATGTTCCAGACAATTTACCAAGCTCGGGCTTTAAAACATCAGTGTTTTCTTCTCTGGAAGGTGTTTGGTAAAGGAAAATAATCTATTCCTTTCTGTAGACTTCTTCAAAATATGCTCTGAAATAGGTAGAAGAAAACTATTTTCTGTTTTCTGAATGGTCTGATTTAATTCTACTACTACTAGAAACAATTTAATTTAAAATCTTACAGGATCATGATTTGTGTCTCCCTCACTTTGAAAATTTGTGAGGAAAAAAGGAAATTTACAAAATAGATCAGAACTCAATTTCATATCAGGAAGCATTTAATACATTTAATAATCCTGCTATTACCAAGCCATTTAATGGGGTTAAAAGTATCACAAATTTGGCCCACATATGACTATGATTCCTATAATGACTTTTGTTAAGTTGCCTTCATTATCTGAGGCAAAAAGATCTGGGGAAAAAATCTTGAGAAATGGATCGTTCTCTTGTCTTTTTGATGATCTCAGAAGTTGAAAGATGTGAATTATTGTTTATTTTTTATGATAATTGCACTCTGGTTGAGAACCAAGAGCTGAGACACRTCCTTTGGAACAACAAGCATGCAGCGTGTTCTACTCATCTAAAAGGTTATTTGTTATGAGGGCATGTTTCAATGCACTTTGTCTCAAAGCCTGTGTGTTGTTTGATACTGCMCTGTGTGCAGGAGATATAGCATTATGTGGATTGCAAAACAGCTCTGAGCCAATGTTTTAAACTGTGGCAGCACAATAACCATGAGTTGAGCACCAAAGAATGTGGCAGGTAACCACAAGCTATAATTCTGGCAATTACAGCAATGATATTTTGAGAGACTGGATGGCTTCAGTGGTATTTTTATGTTCCTTCTTAAGGTCTCCCTTCAAAGTTAACTACACAGTTTTGCTTAGTTGGGCTGGAATGAATCTTTAACTAATACTGGAAAACCCAGCAGRATGTTTAATTTCTGTGTCTTCCCTCTGTTTTCTATGTCAGTGCATGGAAAGGACATGCAACATCAATAAGATTATATGCAAAGGGTATAGAATTTAACAGTGCTTTGCATTTCATTATTTGTATTTCTAAAGATTTTGTGAGGTCTGGTTAACATGGACAGAGTAGGTAGATATTCTGGATTTTGCAAAAGAAAGCAAAAGAGGTAGTGTTATTSTCATAGCTGCACATATACCAGGTAGGAAAGGAAAAGCAAAACAAATGTTCTCACTTRAATGACAAGAGAACTTCATAAAACAAAAATATTCAGACAATCAAGTCAAACTGGCACTTGAGGAAGAGGTGCTGCTCTCACGTGTTTAAGGTGGTAAAACACTGTTTTGTCCTTCCATGGTAGTTTAGCCATGAAGACAAATGTTGTCTCATCTAATTTTGGCTTCAAATGATCACATAGAATAAAAACAAAACTGTGCAACTACGTAAAAGCCTCATTTAAAGTGATGTCAGTCCTCACCTTTGAATGCTGGTGTATTAGCATGTGGTTATTTGTTATCAGCCATTTTATTCATGCTGCACTTACTGCCACTCCTACAATTGTACAACCACCATGCCTTCCCCTCCAGTTCCATTTACTGAAGAAAACAAAGTGTTTCTGCCTCCCACCAGCTGCAATTACAAACTTGCTTTTGTCTCATTTTTTTCTCATTCAGGAATCGTAGCCACTAGATTTGAGCATTTCTCCTAAATTAAAATCCCTAGTGAATCTTCATGGATAAACTGCTAAGCATGACACTTCTTCTTAGCAGATTTTTTTTTAAAAAATGTGCATTGATCTATTAATTGTATGTCTTAGCCTGATGTTTCATTTTTCATTGAGTATACTATTGATAACCTCCCATACATGTTGGATTTTCCCCTGAAGCTTATTTAAATAAAGGGAATCAGAATACATTTTGTTACGTTTATTTTGACTACCATTTGCTGTTTAATGGTCTAGTAATGGCATGATGCATCATTTTTCCTGAGAAAACATTTAATTTTTTTTCTATTTTAATATGTAGCACTTTTTTCCTCTGATAAAAATTGTTTGATTCAATAGCATGAATATATGTGCATATATATGAAGATGAGGAAGCATTAATGATAGCACAGGTGAGAGAAAGTAAGATGTAGGATTCATACTTTCCATGCAAAAGCACAGATGCATTTTTCACTGAGGAGAATTAGAAGATAAACTGGCTTTTACCTATGTCTTTTACACTATATATTATTCTAACTGTTCAATACAGAAACATGATTTGCTTTTCATGTAATTTTCATACATGATTTTGTAGAAGTCTGGGAAATATCATGTGGACAACACTAGTGTTCCACTAGGAAAATGGGATTTGAAAACTGCTGATTTTCTTTCCTGTACTGACAAGAGGTTTTGTATTTAATCCTAGCATAGTTACTTTCTATTTTTAAGTGTTGCCTGAGTTGAAATAGAACCAACACTCCACTGTAGGTGCAACAATGTTGTAATAATTTCCACATGTGCTATTTTCTTCAATGTTATTTCTTAAACTTAAAAATGCTTAACTCACAGATAAACCTATCAGTGTTGGATAATCATAAAAGTACCACTGGTACAAATCTTGCTGTAAGGTTTCATATCTTCATAGAAAATACAGTCTACATAGTGTGTCAAACCTCTGAACTCTGTTACAAAATATCATCTAGACAATTGTGCTCGCTCTGAATTCTGTCCTTGCCTGAACATTCTGAGATTATTGAAAAATCCTCTATAATTTTTCAGAGACCAGCAATCCACCAAAAGAATTCCTGAAGCAGCCTTTTGTTTCTAAGCAGCTTTTAGCTTTTAAGGGACATATATCAAAAAATTGCCTTAAGTGCTATTTAAAACTAACTTTCCCCTCTAATACCTATAAGATTTGTCAGGAAGAATAAACGAATTGAAACTATTTGTCTGCAGTGTCTGAAGAGAGAAGCCCTTCCCATTAATTTTCTTCAGAGCTTTGAGTTTTGGAGGATACCTTTAGGATCTCCCATTGTAAGAGAACAGCTTGCCATTTCTTCTCTTTAGGTCTACAGGAAAACAACCACTTTATTTTTGGCCAGAACAATGGGGAGTCTCTCCTTGTTTTAATTACAACAATAAAGATTGGGCCAATCTCCTAAATAAATGAAATGTTATTTATTTAAGTGCTTAATTTTGTATTTTCAGAAGTAGCAAATTGAAAGGGAAGCATCAATATTTGTATAGAGGCTTGATTTTTTTGAAAGAGTCCTTTGTACTCTTTCAAAAAAATCAAGGATTTATGTAATCCTTGATATGAATCAGCATGGTACTGAATTTGAGAGATAAATTTATAACCATTACATTACAATCCATTATGTGTCATGTAGACAATTCTATATTTCATAAAACTATGCAAATTCTTGGTAAGTGTGTAAAGTRCATGACTTTTTAACTGTAAAGTCTTCTTTGGAATGAAATACACCACAGTTAATCCATCTGTCTTCATTTTGCTCATCCACTGGATCATATCCCTCACATAGAGAATATTATTTTTTAAATAAGCAAACTCCTGCTGACAAGGAAGACCATAATGGTTCTGCAAGAGACAATGTGGTCTGCTGTGTCAATAGTCCATGTTTTATAGCTACTGAACTACACACTGAAAGAGATTGTTGCTTCAGGGGCCTAAAGACTGAACATGACAAGAATGTCTGCTTGCATTTACTGAAAATTCTTTTAATTTCTTAAGAAAAAAAAAAAAGGAAAATATCAATAAGTTGATTTTTATTGTAAACTGAATTAAAAATTCTTCAAGATATACACATAACCTTATTCTTGGATATAAGTTCTCTCTTTGTTACTCAGATGTTCTATTTCTGATTTTTGAATTTTGCATAATAACACTGTAACATTCCAAAATGCACTCAAACCATACCACAGTGTATCAGCAGCATTTCATATCTGCACCAGAAAACTCCAAGAAACACATAGTGAAGCCAGACTCCAGAGTGGTTATTTTATAAGGCAGCTTAAAATAATTGGTGATATTTTTTCATCTTTAACAGATTTGAAATTTGATCTGTTTAATTACTTATAAAATTCTAACAGAGTTGCAAAGTAAGGTAATCTTCACTAAACTGTATTTACCTTCATTTGATTCTCTCTATTTTTCCTCTCCCTTCCTTCTTACTTATCATCAATCTCCAAATGTCTCCTGTTTAATAAATGGGCATTCACAGAGTTTCTCCTGAAGTCACAGGAGCTTGGGTGGCAGTGGAAGTTACTGGGGTGAGCCAGAAATGAAGTCAGATCTATGAGAAATGCTGTTGGAATTCCCACYGGCTACAGGAATCTGCTTTGTTCCCAAGCCTGATAATCCTCCTCCATCTGATCATTCAGGAGCATGCAGACTGGGCAAGGTTCTCCCAGGTGATTTTCAGAGGTGACTGGAAAATTTGGAGTAGTTTRTTCTCCATGAAGGTGCCTTTCCCTCTGTGGGTGAGGGAAAGAGTCAGATGTGCCCCTTCCAATACAAGTACTGAAATCTGTTCAGTGGATCTCAGTTTCCAGCAGGAGAATGAGAGTGACATCTCTCTTCAAGTGTCAGATCAATGTTCACCTCACCTCTCTGAGTATTAGAAGTAGACCTCAGCTAGTGGAAAACACTCGGGAAAAAAACCCATGAAACAGCATAGGAGGGATAATGGAAGAATGTGAAGTGAAATTTGATTGCAAATATTTAATACTATATTTAGAGAGTAAGAAACTTGGAAGTTTTTCCAAGCAGAAATTCATTAAAAAATCTATTTATTCTACTTAAATATTATTTTCCCACCTCTAAAAACCCATTCACTTTATGCCTTCAAATTTTTAAGAAAAGATGAAAATACTTTCCATGAATTAGATCATTTTGAGATTTAAAGAAGAAGAAGTAAGCCAGCTAAAATCAATTATTCATCTACCAGTGTGTAGTTTTTTTAAAGAGACAATATTGATGCTCTGTTTCTMATGTGAAGTCCCTTAGAAAAAAGAGGTTTTAGGTGGAGGTAGGAAGAAAARAGATGTTTTGGGCTTAGCTTCACCAATTAATCAGTGACCAGTGCTCATTGGGGTTTATCGGTGCTGTAGCTGGATTTTATCTCTCTCTGTATTTGTTTTGTAATACACATAAATTTCATGCTATTGAAAAAAAGGCTATTTCCATTAGCTGTGAATATCTGAGTATTGCTTATCTCATCAGAGGCCATTATATATATTATCACCTGTAAATTAATTTTTCTTTTTTCATCCTTGGGACATTGGCACATGTTGTTTGTGTTTGAGCCTCTTGTAGAAAAAGTTAGGTGGAAATAAATCATTAACACTTGGAAAAATGTGACAGGTTTATTTGTAAGGTACAGCTGCCAAATCAGCTTCACTTATCTATATAAAGTAACTTTTAAAAAAATTTATTTTTGATATATAAAACAATGTGAGTTGCTGATAGGACAGCTGGTCTGTGTCTGTGTCTGAAAATTTATGTTGCATTTTAACCCTAATCCAGTAAAAAATAAAAATTCTCCATTTTTTGTTTAGCACCAACCTGGGTAGTAATTTTTTAAATTTTCAGTCTACACAGTATTTATGCAATTTATTCACAAAGACATGATTTAACATTTTAATATCTCTACAAACCAAAACTGTTCATCCTTTCTTTTTGTTATAACATCACAAAATGAAGATGTGGAACAGAAAGAAATAATAGAAGCAAAAATTTTACTAGACTTTTAAAGAACAGAAAACAATTTTCTGTATGAATTACTGTAACTGTTATTTATTTTGATTTCACATTTATTTCAATGTATCCCCCAGAAACAGTCCTGACCAATACATTGACTGAAGTAGCTGATATTGTAGACAGATGTTAGCTCAAATCTGCTTGGATTACTTTTCTTGCAGAAATTTACAGATATGGACACACTATATAGACATCTWAGTTTTCAGAAACTAATGTGTTACAGATACACTTTAAGCTTTTCAGGCTGTGTGTTTGAAAGCGTTTCTGCATTGTGTCATATCAATTTGCCACTTGAGAGCAGAAAGGGGGAAATGAAGTGTTGCTGTCACAATCAGCTACCACAACACATGATTTCATTTTTATATTAAAAGGTTACATTCACAAATGCTGATGGTTTTATTTTTTGAACTCAGAGGAAATAAGGGAAAGGTGTTATGAGCTCTGAGCATCTGGTTTCTGTTTCTGACTTTCCTATATTTCTGAAAGTCGTCATGTACCAGTTTATGAGGCTAAGGAAGAACAAATGATACGACAGAGTAGCCAAAATGAATAATTATGTTTCCCTTCTAGCTGCCATTGTTTTTGGAACTACTGTAGGGTCCAATTACAATTTGACTTAAATACCTCTGGCTTTTCTTGTTCTCTGTTCAGGAAAAAGATAAATATGGATACTGTTCATATTGTTGTAGGGAGGCAGCAACTGCTCGTGCACAAGGCTGCAATGACTTTCCAAATCCTCTCCCCTTCCCCACTCACTTCCATCCAAAACCCACCTATCAAAGAAGCAAGGGGTTTAACATCAGAAAAAGGTGGGAAGATGGCAYTTTCCAGTTTCTCTTTTTATTCTATAAATGTTACTCCTAATGAATGTATTTCTGTTTTCTGTTTCAGAGTTGGATAATGTTTACATTCAGCAGCTACAAAGAAGAACAAAACYTGAAAGCACTTTGTATTTTATGCTGAAATGCTGGAAAATGTGTGTACTTTGTTATTTTTTTCTATGTTATTTGAATGCTACTTGCCTCTTAAGCAATCTCATTCATTTCTGTGGAACCCACTTTGGGAGTGACGGGGAGGACATGAGAAGGCAATGAGGTCTAAAGCCCATCCTTTTGTGTACACCAAAAGTACACACACTGTGGTTTAGTTTGCTGTTAATCTGCTTGAGGACACTCAGCCTCTTGTCTCTCCTCAGCCTGTTGGCTACTTCAGGTAGCTCAGCAGGCTGGCTTTAGATACAGCCCTCTCTTAGACATTAATTACCTTCATTCACACTGTGGGTAACATGGGTTATCCTAAATAACAAGGTTATTAAGAATAAGAAAATAAAGTGCTTACCTAGTAGCATACAAATCAAATTGTACATTTTTTTTCTAAAATGAAAGCATTTTAAAATGTGTTTTTATCTGCTTAGTGTTCAATTATTGACTAAGTCTTGAATTTAGAATATTGCTCATACAAATAAAGTTAAGAAAGTGAACAAATTCTTCCRCCAGTCTGAGCTCTGGTTTCAGAAATTTAATAGCAAAAGTTCAGATGGCTACTGATTAGACAAATTCAAKATATTCCTTCTTTTGGAAAGAACATGTTCTTTTGGAAGGAATATTTGCCTTTTCTTTTTTATTATTTTAGCCTTGGGTAGTTTAAGCTAAAATTCTGTTTTCACTTTACCAATCTATTAATCAAGATTGGACAGCCTAAAGTAATAACAAAAGGGCAATATCCTGAATAAAGAATCTGCATGGCGTGTGATGCCTTCTTTAGAAAGATGACCATGAGTCCTGCTCTTCCAACAACCTATCCCCAAGTTCATCTGCAGTCTCCTACAGACTCTCAAACGTCTTTGTTTGACTTATAGCTTACATGCTTTGTGGTTACTTTACTTACTCAGTCTTTTTAATTTATATAATTCCCCCACAGGCTAAAAATCTCTTGCATCATCTACAAGCACACTCATCACATACAACCAAGACACAGTTTCATACCATTTAGAGTGAGGTTTTCAATGGCGAGTTCAGCTAAATACAGGGTTTGAATTAAGTTCTACCATCCTCCACAATAGGCTATGCATTGTARCAGGACTGAATGAACTCCAGTCCAGTTAACACTGTTTGACCTCAGGAGTGACTCAGAAAGATCATAGGAGGCCTAGGAAGAAAAATAATGTATCATGGGACATCAGTGCAACAGGGGAATAAACACAGTCAGTGCCTCAAATGCATTCACTTGGCAGTAGCTGAACTTCCCCATTTTCTGTGTGTGAATGTGACTGCATTTGCAGCAAGGGAAAATCACAGCAGGACATCTTCCCATGTGTGCTGAAATACCTTACCAGCTGCAGAAATACAGCTCCACACTTTTGGCCCAGTCAAGCAGCTTTTCTCTCAGGCAGCCCTTCCTGAGGTGGTTAAAGTAGGAGCAAAGGGACATTTTCCTGACATCACATTTAATCTGGGTTTGTCTAATTCCCCATCTTTAATCTGTTCTTGCCCTAATAGTCCTCAGTTTTAATGTTATATTCCAACATCCCTCTATTCTACCAGGTTTCCAATCTATTCACTCAGCAGACCCCATGAGACAACTGAGATGTTGGCAGGAGAGGTCCTGGATTAGAGGAATTTATTTTCAGCCATGCCTGTGAAGTGTCAGTCATGCTGTTAGCACTAGATAATCTGAAACTGGCAAATGTGAGGAAATTAAATTTAAAGCTGGCACTTGATCTTTAATTCACTGTTCTGCATGTTGTAATGATATAATTTTACAGCAGTGTGAATTAAGGTTGGAGTAGGATCAGACTTTAATCTGACTTATCTGGTTTTTGTCATTTTAATCTAGTTTAACAGCATGTTTAATTTGGAAGACTTTTCYAGTCACCTTGGGGAATTGCCTTGTAGTGCATTGCAGTATTTGATACTGAAATCTAAAAATAGGTTTCATCAGGCTTTCCTTTCTCTGACCTGATAGTGCTGATATTAGCACACATGTTGGAATACAGTGTCTCTGCAAGAGCCATGCAGAGAACTGCATGGTGGAACCTTGAATCTTCAGCACTGCAAGAAAAGGCCTCAGCTACATTGAAGAGAAATAATTTTGAAATCATTGTTGATGCCATTGATGTCAAAAACAGACAGTAAAACAATCACTAGCACTAGAGCAGTGCATTATATACTCATATTTTACAGATATGATTCTGCTCATGTTGTTTTCACAACTAGAGTTTATTCATGAAGTGAGGGCTCAGTATATTTTTCTAACTGGATATTTTCCTGGACAGGCTTTCATCTGACCTCAATAGGGCATTTATTTACTGCACTAATTTATCTACCACTACATTTTTTCCCCCCAGATCTTGCTGTCAGTACAATAGTTAAAGTCCTTAAAATCTTCACCCTCCAACCCCTCTGTATTTTACTGCAGTTCATTTTTAGATARACAAGGGAAAATCTGGACATTATCTGGATTCCTGTCTGATTAGGTAGTTGTACCTGCAGTAGCAGAAAGATGGTGATGAGCAATATTCTAAAGTTCAAACATTTTATCATGCCTCTTGATCATAGACCTTTATCAGGGAATGTATTTTATCACTTCTGGACCCAGTGTTATACTTGAGCTTGGATAGCACTRCTGGCCAAAGGGATCCCACAGAAAAGAGCTGKAAGAAAAGCTGTGCATCTTGCCAGAGCCTATCATGCTGCTGATCTTCTCGGTAGCTAAAAAGCCCTGCTGGAGACTGTAGCCAGGCTCACTTATGATCTTGCACTGGAAGTAGCATGTGGCAAAGATCTTTGCACCTCAGAGGCAGGGAACTAACAACAGGAGWAATTCCTCTTTGGTCTGTGCCCTAGAAGTAGAGGGACAACCTTAGAAATGAGTGGGATTTCATAGGCTTCAGACTGAAATTATTTAGTGAATTTTTCCAGGAATTCCTTAAAGCTACTTAAAAGGTATGCCTTTTAACTTGAGGGTTAGCTCTCAAACAAAGGAACAGAACAAAAAAAGCTTGGAATTATTCACCAAGGCAAAAATGGCTGTCTGGTTTCAAATGAGAGCTACGACCTGACATTAAATTGTACTATTTACCTCTGAACACAACAAATTTCTATGTAAACAAAGCTTCAGGGGCCAAGTATGAGAATGTTGGTGCACATCTTCCACTTCTATGATACAAATGCATTTTGTGCCCTCTGGTGACCATTTAGAACTCCATTTTGCCAGAGTGGCTGCAACATTTTGGGTATCAGGACTGTACCAGTACTGTTGATAAGATTTTCTAATCATAGCTTGGGTTAAACAAATAGTATATTAAAAAATTATAAGAAGCACAAAGCAGAAGGGGGCTAGCTGTCTCTACACTCTTTTGTACACTACTCATATGTATGTGAAAGATTTTCATCTGAGTTGTCCTGGGTTTCACATTTCTATTTTGATCTTGTAATCAAAGAATCTAGAACTGATCACATGAGGTAAAATCATGAAAGAATTATTAACTGAGCTTTCTAATATAACCCYTCAACACAAAAGGAATTTTGTCCAAGTACAAAAATTATGCCATAATAATAGCACATCTTATGGTACAAAAAGTAAGATAATTTCCATACCAGAAGATCATTAAATATCTCCTGCTTTTTATGTATCAAAACTTGAAAAAGTTAATTGGTGTCTTATACAGGAAAATCTTGTCCTGCTGTGTCTCATATTTGAAGGTCTCACTAGAACTAATGTTCAACCACATTTAGAAGTGAATTATTGCCTGTTTCAAACAGTCTGCAGAAAGAGAACAGCAAACCAAATCCTTTCTGGCATATTGATGGACATATGCATAAGAGTGACAAAATGAATAAAYTATTATAACAGTTTGAAAGTTTTGTGGTAGCATCAAGAGGCATAAAATAGCAAGTACTTAACTGGATAGTTGGAGGTGTCATCAATACTTTTGCAAAAGTTTTCACTTAGTAATAGGAACTTACTAATTCATTTCATACAAAAATAATGAAAAAAGTGTAYGGCATGTTGTCACACCACACTGAGGCACTGATCCAGTACCAAACTGGACTTTCCCCCTGAGATTGTCTTTTGCAGYCCAAATACTACCCCAAATTAGGACRAGGAACAATTGGTCCTTAACCACAACACCATGGCTTTTCTACCACTGCAGTGCTGTATTTTTACTGGCAGTAGCCCTGATTAAAAGTCTGATATGTCTCTCCATGGGCAATCCAATTAGGTCAATCAAATGAGGTCAGCTGCTGCTGATTTTGTTAGGTTTTGGATCACGCCCTAAAGGAAAGTGGTCTGACATATTCAGAAAAAAATCAACAAAGCAGGCAATATCCCTTCCCCAGTCTGCCATGGATATATTGTTGCCTTCTGGGCAATTTTCTCAATTTGAAAAAGTGTCAGACTATTTAGTTGGGATCACAGTAGTTACTTACGCTAGTAAAATGTTTGGACAATTAATTAATGTTTGTAGAAAGTTTGTAAGTAAGTTAAAGATGTTAGAAAGTGCACAAAATTTTMGTATTTTTAGCAGGTCTATTTTTAATAAATCCCCCTTGATCATAATTTATTATCCCTCTGAGATTTCATCCAAGGCTTTTTAGTCAACACTTTCTCCTGCAATCCATATTAATTAGCAATATTGGTCTGTTGGCTCTATGGTATTTACCATTTTTCCCTCTGGTTTCAGARCACTGTAATTAAAGCATTCCTAAGAGAACTGGTTAATGAATTGACCTGAAATGCCTTATTATAGATCCTACTCAAAACTTACTTTTAAAATGTACTACAAAGTTTTGTAGAGTTTAGCTGAAAATCCACTGGAGCCTGGAGCATGATTCCCACTCCCCAAAAGACAAAAGGCAAAGAAGCACAAAGCATAAATTCCAAATTTCCTTCTACCTATGCTTGCAAATCAATCTCAGAACATGCAGCATTACAAAGGATGACWGATATTAGAGTGGCTTTTTGCTTATGCAAAAGATTGCTTTCTAATCCTACTGTAAGAGGGAARAAAATATATTTCTACTCTCATCTGAAGCTCCAGGGGTTGGAATAAAGTTCTCWTTACTGAATTAACATTTTATTCTTTGTTTATTTATATCATCATTGGTGATCTTATTCACCTCASTCYTATCTGCTGATTGTATACAAGCAACACAAACAGGAAACTTTTAGAAGCAACTTTCTCTTTCTTATCATCACCAAGACTCTATTTGCTGTTTTTAAGACCTAGAACTCTGGGTGATTTGSGGGAAAGAAAACAKAAAAATCCTGACAGAAATAATCTTCTAGACTTACATACAATTTGTAACAYAAGCTGCCTGGTTATGCAAGTCTTTTTCCTTCTGACAATTCTCCAGCTAAATTAATAAACCCCATTCTTTTCAATATTTTCTCATATACTGCATTCCTCTTATAGGATAAGGAGAGAAGCAAACAGATGTTTAAGGAATTCTAATGATGAAAAAGAGAAAGGGCCATTCATGGATACATTTGGAGAGTGGAGAAAAGGGTGGCAATATAATAAGTGGAAGTACATTCTCTTTATGCCTTGGGAAAAGACAAAAGAGAAAATTAAAATGAACATGGGAACACACAACGTCTGTTGATTTATTTTATGCACTTATACATTAAATTTAAATAGTTATCAATGCCAATTGACATTAGTATTGGGACTAATAGTTGTTCATCAGCTTTGTCACAGACAGTGGGGTTGAGTGCAGGTTTGCTGATGACACCAAGCTGYGTGGTGTGGGTGACACTCAGGAGGGAAGGGATGCCATCCAGAGGGAACTGGACAGGCTGGAGAGGTGGGCACATGCAGAACTCATGAAGTTCAACAAGGCCAAGTGCATGGTCCTGCACCTGGAYTGGGGCAATCCCAAACACAAAACACAGGCTTGGTGAGGAATGGTTTGAGAGCAGCCCTGAGGAGAAGGAGTTGGGAATGTTGGAGGATGAGAAGCTCAGCATGAACCAGCAGTGTGTGCTTGCAGCCCAGAAAGCCAAACACGTCTTGGGCTTCATCAAGAGGCACAACCAGCAGGTTGAGAGAAGCAATTTCCCTACTCTACTCTGGCTTTTGGAGACCCCAGCTGCAGGACTGTGTCCWRCTCTGGGGCTCCCAACATAAGAAGGACCTGTKGGAATGAGACCAGAGGAGGCCATAARGATGATAAGAGGGGTGAAGCAYCCTTTCAACAAGACAGTTGGGSTGGTTCAGCCTGGAGAAGAGAATGCTSTGGGGACACTTTATAGCCCCTYTCAGTAGCTAAAGGAGGCTCACTAGAAGGCTAAAGAGGGACTTTTATCATGGGTRTGTAGTGACAGGACAAGGGACAATGGATTTAAACTGAAAGAGGGCAGGCTTAGATKAGATATAARGAAGAAATTCTTTACTGTGATGGCAGTGAAACAGGTTGCCCRGAGAARTGGATATYCCATCCCTGGAAGGGTTCATGGCCAGGTTAGATGAGTCCCTGAGCAAKCTGGTCTCTGTGTCTTTGTCCATGGCTGGGGAACTGGAACCAGATGATCTTTTGTTCTTTGATTTAAATGTAACTGTAAATATTATTCCTTTGGACTCAGTTCAGGAGAGTATCAATTTTCATTTAATTATGTAGCTATTGAGTTGGATCACTGTGTGATGAAATTCATATGTAGCTAACTAATAAATTGCTTTGGTGCTAATAACAGATTCTATGGAAAACTGGAGTTTTATGAAAAAGTGGCAGATATTTGAAGATGACTTCTCTACATAATAATCTGAAAATACCACATGAGTTTATGGCAGTCTACTGAAGTGGTAGCATAAATAAAAAATTTTTATAACAATACCCAATAATTGGAGGGTGTCCAAGGGTATGTAATTTTTCTTATGGATTAGGAAAAGTCTGAAGCTTCCATTCACCCTGGCTTAATGTTAAAATGCAAGTATACCTTTTTAAATTATCCTAAGTCAATTAATTTAAAAAACTGGACACAGATTTCAGAAAGATGAATGACAAGGAGGTACCTTGTGAACTATGTCCTTCATCCCATTCAGAGCTGAAAAGAATGGCATATTTTTCCTCCCTTGAATTCACCCAACAACTTGTTCCACATTTACACAGCTCAGTCCTCTAAGTCTGGTATTGAATGCTCTTCACTAAATTCAACAGAATTTAAATATTTCTCRAATCCCAGGAATAATTTGGCAGAGTAAACTAATTTTAACTTGGAGTTTGGCAGTGAAATTCTAAAGGGGTGGATTTTTTTTATTCCTTGATTTCAATAAGAAAGACCTATATGCTTATAGTTAGATACAAATTAATTGTGGTGGTGGCAATCATAGTTTTGTGTGAAGGCCTGAAGACAGCATTCTACGATTAATCCTGATCTGCTACAAAACCTGTTTCATATCTGAGTGTAGTATTTCATATTAAACTAAACTGTATTCCTCAGAAAGGCATGGAATGGTGRCTGTGAGCAGAAGTGCTAAGACCATAAACCCCACATATTAGACAATTTCTTAATTAAGATATACTTTTTCTATTCAGCTGGCACTCATTTTCCAGGATAGATTTTAAAACTTGTAGAAATGATTCTTTTCATWAAAAAAAAAAAAAAAAAAAACCAAGAAAGGCTACCTGGAAATGGAACAGATGTAATAGTAGAGGAATATTAGGGATATCAGGGTCCAACAAAGATTTCTTACTTACCCATGCCTTCTCACTACCTCCCTAACAGCCCTAAGATTTTGTTCTCTAAATTCCAAAGATTAGTAACTTGGTTTTAAGACCTAGCGAAAGAAGGCCCCAAAGCTAGATATCAGATTTCAGTTATCAGATTAAATTTATTGTAAATTTTGGTTTACCCATAATCTTTTTCATGCTACTGAGCAAGGGCTCAGTATGAATATCCACAGTTTTAMACCCAGCAGTGGTGAAGTAACCAAGTGTGGTATCCATTAGGAAATCCTCAGAGCCGACGATTTCCACATCTGTGCAAGAAAAGTATTTGGTTTTACAATGTGGTAATTAATTTTCTTCAAGATGAATGGTGATAAGCTTTGCAATTTTTTTGACCTGCTGAACAAAAACAGGGCCATGGATTTCAAGTTCATGAGAGAAGCCACAAAAGGAACTTAAATAATTKAGTATGAAAATAGTTAAATGATGCTGTCACTATTTTTTTCTGTCTCCTCCCTTGGGAAACTTTTTAAAAATAACAATTCAGCTGGGGAAASTCTGAAATTCAAGACGCAGGAAGAATTATTTCAATTGCATGTTGGAATATTCATTCTATGGCATTGTTAAAATTTCTCATTTTATTAATTGGAATGACCCCAAGAAATAGAACCAGTGACTCCTGAATTTTCCAGAGAATGAATCTTTTCATTTGAACTAATGGTAAGTTACCCCCAGAAAATTGAGTTTGTGTTCATAATGAAGTTATGAAATCTACTGCTGAATTCATTAAATTGGAGCAACTTTTATTTCATTATAGTAACAAACACAGTAAATTAATTTTCTCAACGAGGCATCAGTRTGTGTTTTTAATAGAGAACACTATTATGTGTGAACAATTAAAATAATTTACATTTGGAGAACATTGATTATGAATGATGTTATTATTCCATTAATGCAGCAAAACCAATCAAAACTGAATGTTAAAGAGTTGAAATTGTGCACTAATAAGCAAATTACGTRCAGATGTAGACAGGAGTCTGGAACTTTGGTGTGAAACGTTGGCTGTGACTTGCACATACCATCAGTAAATTTGCACTGTCCCTTAAGGTCTAATTAAACACTCTGCACTGTAACATAGAAAGCTCCATACACATAATTACCCATTGTGGGCTTGCTTATCTATTTAAAATATTACTTTTGTTGTATTTAATTATGTGTGAAAAACGATGAGCATCACTTTATCTGTGTAATCTTATCAAATAATCACCCTGCCTATCAAGAAATGCCAACATTTTAATTCTTTATGAAGGAACACGACTCAAGGATGTAAAATTACATTTTTCAGGAAACCATGGTCTTTTACATGTTATGATTTGTGTGCGTGTGGTTTTGTTGTTTTTTTTCCAGCAACATCCTTTTGGATAAATTAATAGCTGTATGCCTTTGGATCTTTTTTTTTTGAAATAGGAAATTAAAATCAGGCAATCCTACAATGAAATATGGATACAGTGCAGCCAAGAAAGGGCAGGTCCCCCTACAAATAGGGTTCTTGCTTCCTATCACTTTGAGACTCATAAAGTTTCAGACTCAGTATGACTGGGGTTAAAAAATTTGATCTCATCTGCAGGCAGAAAAAAGCTCCATAAAATTATGCATTGATCCAGTAAGATTTCTAATMATGTCCTTGAGGACTTAACTTGCCTGAAGGTTTTCAGCATAGGCTTGCAACAAGACATAGTGAAAAAAAAAAATCAAAGCACTGCCTAATAAAAATTGTTTTCACTGGCATTTATGAAAATAACCTTCCCAACCTTGATGGATAACTCCACAGAAATGCTGCAGCRCTACCACCTGATGCTCCCAAAGGAATTTAGGTCTCATCACAGTATCACAGGAAAATGGAGCTGGAAATAAACCTTTGGAGGTCATCTTGTCCACTGCTTTGCCTGAAGGCAGGATCAAAACAAATCAGATGTTTGTCTGACCTAGTCTCCAAGAAATGGGTACTAGAAGTTTTTTAATCTTTGTGTGTTTTTAACTCTTGCAATTGCCTGGAAGTCAATAAGGTAACTGCTTTTTCTCACCCAAGCTCCCTTGCATCACTSTGAGATTTCTCATGTCTTTYTTTAGTGTGAATCAGACTTTTGCCTTCTTCCAGTGATGGCATTTAGGTCTAGGAATTACAATGAAGCCTCACTTCATTAGTAAATAAAAATGATAYTGTGATGTTAAGGACTCGATAAACTCTGTCTATAACAGAAAAGGATATTCAAACAAGTGGATTGTTATGACTGGACCCCAATAAATAACAACAGGGTACCTGAAACTAAGTAAGTATATGAAAATCCATGTGTCTTTTTATGCAAAACAAGTATTTATAGTTTTGTTGGCTAAGAAAATATTAGTAATTTACTCTGCCAAGAATAACAGCCCATTTTATACACACGAATTATCCAATAGAAAATGAAGAGATTTGTCTGCTATCTCTTAGAAAAGCTGATTGTGAAAAGCAGATCCTATTTTCACAGATGTGGTTCCAGTTTGCAGCACATCTGTGCTGGCAGCCAACAAGTGCATATGGAAGTTCAAGAAACAACTCTTTTATATCCACAAACCACAGATACAACTGCTAGTTAGGTCTTTCATTTGCTCCTCCTTCTCCTTTTTTTTGTTTTTTTGTCTTTTTCATTTGATATGTATTTCTTCACTACAAGGTATACTTTATTTGTTCAGAGCATTGCCATATTGTTCCTTCAAGCTGCCGTGGGATGAATGTATGTATGTTGTTCTTTTATTTTAGGGGTTATTTATTTTTTATAAATATATATAGATAGAAATAATTTCATGTATAATTAAAGATATATTTATTTATAAATAAAAAAAATTATATCCAAACACAACTATCTAGACCCCTCCTGACTGCTGCAGGTGATGCCATCTCCTGCTTGCATTCATCTGCAGGTGTACCAAGAAGTGCCACTTGCACTTYGTGGCACAGAGCAGAGGATGGTTCTGGATGAGGTGAAGCACACTCTGTTATGAGGAATTATGGAGTACCTGGAGTGCAGTCACCTCCCTATGTCAGCAGCTGCCTGTCCACAACACGGGCTGGCTTCAGATCCTGCATGACCTTCCCTTCCAACCTGGGGACTGGATCAGCCCAGTCACTCATCATGTCCTACAAAGACAGAAAAGGGAGGCTCATTCTAAATGGGAAAGATGAAGTCTTTTTTTTTTTCAAATAGAATTTAGAACGAGGTTGGTCTGTAATCACTTCACGCAGAAAATGTTCTTGGCAACACTATAATTTGTGYATCAAAAATGTCATTTTTGCATACTGAGTAGACTATTACTGGGGCTGCAGTCTGACTAGCTGTGAGATCATGGTAATCACAGAATTCAACAAATTACTTTTCTACTTCTCATTAACTTCAGCTTTTGCCTGGATTAGTTTGAACCAGCTGTAATTCATCTAGGCTTTGGTCTCCTTCCTGCTCTGAGAGATAACTGGTAAACAGCACCATCTGCATGGAACAAGAGAGTTGAAACTTCACTTTCAGTTAAAGACTGTGTTTTGCTTTGCTTTTTAATTTTTTTTCTTTGCAGACAGCAAAGCAGCACCAGCTGAAATTAATCTTTATGATGAGTAAACAATTGATTCAGTCCTTGTGAGCACCCAGCTGGATTAGTGGGACAGGAAAAGATTTACACTAAGTAAGCAATTGCTCTTTACACCACACAGTCAGAGAAAACACAATTGCTTGTGTGTGATGCTRTTGGCACTTGCTTGCCTGGTGGTCACATCTGCACCACTTGCAGTGTTGTGCCAGAATATCATCTGGGCCAAATTAGTGTCCTCCCACTGTGTCAAGCACAATTCAGCTCCCTGTTTGGAATGCTTCTTACAGCAGGGAAAATATACAAATGTTTGTAATGAAAACAAGCATAGAGAAAACATATATACAATAGGGAAAGTTTTTTATCTTTTTAAATCTGAAAACAAAGCAAAAATAGCTCTTCCTCAGTTTCTCTCTCAGGTTAATAATATATTTGTSCCTTTGAGTTTCTCTCTCACATTTTAGTTTAGTAATATATTTGTAATAGTGACTGAGGCCAGCAGCAATGACAAGGACATTCTTGCATCATAAAACAACAAGAAATTATTTTCTCCTGGGCCCAGATTACAATTGAATAAATTCAATAACAAAGTGGGTCTGACAGATCWACTCAAAAGTTGATGTCAGATAACCTCACAATGTAAAACAGAARTAAATCACTTCAGAATCTGTGGAATGAATTTAAGATAAACTATCTTATCATCCAGTTGTTCCAGCTGAAGAGCAAATTAAAGATAACTTAAATAGTAATAATTCTCTTGTTATTTTTGAATCACATTTTATTAAGTATCTCTAAAATTGTTCATTATCCCCAAATTTGTGTGAATAACAAAAGTTGTTCAGTAAAATTGCAATTTGAGTTGTTAAGCAAATGTCCTAATGTCTTGATTTCCAAGAGAGTTTGTGTGACTAAAGTTCATGCACAAAACTTCTAAATATTAAATATAACAGTGATTATGTATGYTAATAAAATTGTATTTCCCATTCAGTAGAAAATATTTACTTGTCTGAGTCCAACAATTTCTATCTTCCCCATCCTTCCTGGCTGACATATATACATAACTAGAGAAAAAGGTCATCTGGTAATTTCTAAATATTTGTCTAAACTAAACCAAATTACATATAGTAAACTCTTTAGTAGATTTCAAGGCTTTGTCAGAAAATTTTTAATCAGTCTTTAAGTGTCAACTATTATTAAGAAATTGGGTTATTAAGGCAAGGAGACTTAACAGGAAATGGGATGTCTTTCTAAGATTTTTTTCAATAAAAGATCTTCATGAAAGATAGTTAAAAATAATTTTCACATGAAAAAGTCTCTGTTTAGGATAACCTAAAATAAACAGCTATTCTTTCCTTTTAGGTCTTTATTGTCTTCAGGAGACAGCTAAAACCACAAAACAATGCGCTTTTAAACAAAATAAATAGGAGATCATAATTTCTGAGGTCACATTTCAAATCCTGTGTTCARTATTGGRCCCCTCACTGCMAGAAGGACATTGAGGTGCTGGAGCATGTCCAGAGAAGGGCARTGAAGCTGGGGAAGGGTCTGGAGCACARGKCTTAGGAGGAGCAGCTGAGGGAGCTGGGGMTGCTCAGTCTGGAGAAAAGGAAGCTCAGAGGGGAATTAATTGCTCTCTATCACCACCTGGAAGGAGGTTGTGCCCAGGTGGGGTCTGTCTTTTCCTCCATACATGAATTGATAGAACAAGATGAAATGGCCTCCAGTAGTGCAAGGGGACATTTAGATTGGATATTATGAAAAAAAATCTTCACTGAAAGGCTGGTAAGCATAGGAACAGGCTTCCCAGAGAAGTGTTGGAGTCACTGAAGGTATTTGAAAGATGTGGCACTTAGAGACAYGGTTTAGTGYTGGGCTTTACAGYCTTGGGTGAACAGCTGGACTTGATGATTTCAAAGGTGCTTTCCAAACTAAACAAGTTTATGATTCTATATTTTACATACAGTTAGATCTTCTTCCTATTCATCTGGCAGGTAAAAGCAAATTCTACATCTCCATATGTAAATGCCATAATATTGGGATACTTCAAGTWATTGTAGAATCATTAAGATTGGAAAATACCTCTATCTTTGATTAGTATTAAGGGATGTTATGGCTTCATACCGGAATCCAGAATAAAAGGTCTTCATTTCAAGTTTCTACCACTTTCAAAGAGATTGGTTAAATWACAGTTGTGTCCAGCTCATGGACAACAGGAACTTTGCAGTTGCAGTTTCAGAGGTACTTTCTTCCTTGGATGAGATCATGATGAACACATTCTTGCCTTTTTAAACTTACCCTTTCTCCTTTTTACCTGATGTATTAAAACTGCATCCTCTCTCTTTTTCTGCCTTCACATTGTTTTCCTACTGTCTTTGAGCCATTTCGGTTCTTGTCCCTCACAGATTTTACACACTTACCTGTTCTTTAATAATCACACCAATCAAGTTCTCATAATCAAATCAATTTTCATACAAATCTATGTCTTTGACAGTCTTTGTTTTTATCTTTGATCTGGAATCTTAGTCAGACAATCAGTTCATGAACGTGATAATTGACTTGAGTCCTTATTTGATGCAGTTAGGGTTCCTTACTTCTCCAGTGGAAAGGCATTTTTAAAAAGTCTTATCCTGATGGGTCATCCACAGATTGCTTCCAGATGTCTTCTTTAAAGCAGTTTCAGATGATTTAAGCTGCAGTCCTTGTATCCTGACTTTGCTATTTATAGCTTCAGTTGTGCATAGGAATGGCAACTCTATATCAATTAAATGCRAAATTGTGCATTCAGTCTTGCTAAACCAAACAGATGAGTGAAGTGTTCTGTGGCAGCTGTTAGCCACTCTTCTTRTCTCAGCTTCCTACCTGAGTTCATGTGAAGCACCTCAGGGCAGAATAAAAGCTAAAATAGGAGGAGGGCCAGTAAAAGAGGCTGYAAACCTTGCTCCCTGCTAGAGCTCTCTGTTGTGGCACGAGTCTTGTTCACACCATGGAAGAGCAGTCATGTAGTTGCCTAGCTC
This sequence comes from Alauda arvensis, assembly GCA_902810485.1. Lineage (NCBI taxonomy): Eukaryota > Metazoa > Chordata > Aves > Passeriformes > Alaudidae > Alauda > Alauda arvensis. Next base: position 268,827 of record CADDXX010000632.1, read on the forward strand.
TGGCAATCCTGTTGGGAGCAGATCCACATCCAAATGTATGTGTGAGACAAATTACTTTTCTTAAGCCACTGWGAGATGCTTGGTGATAATTGCAAATGTTCTTGGCAGTACCAAAGAYTTGGATTTAGATTAAGACAAAGATACTGGCAGGGGTTTGGGCTTGTGGAGACAATTCTAATTGAAAAAGAATCAAGATTCCTAATCCCTAACATCCCTCACATCCCTTCCCTGCAGAGAATTGACATCTGTGAAGAAAGGATGTCCCCCCGTCATTCCCWGCAAGAGACCAGGCAGATATTCACTGGAGTGCTGTAATAAGATCCCAAAGTTGCTTGCAGTCGATACGAATATCAACGTGATTCTTCAAGAGGAGAATTCCTATTTACTTCAGAGAAATCTGGGGAACTGCTCACCAAACACTGCAGAAATAGTTTGTGAAGGTTTCAAAGTTTGGATCCACTATAGCCTATATGGCTACATTCAGAAAGACTTCCTTCGTTCTCTTGCTTAAGGGATGAGGAAAACATTCTTAATTTGATTGCTACACACTTTTCTATTTTCTTTGGGGCAGGGAAGCCCTGACAGATAAAATAAGGGATTAGCTGTATGTTTCCTGACACTGACTCCTCCCTTACTAGAAAGACTCAGATACCAGTTTTCAAAGGACAAAGGTTGAATTCCAGTGCCAGGTTTTTTAGGACAAAAAGTACACAGTATAAAGAAAACATTTCTTCAGTACTCTGCCTGAATGTAACCTATAAGTCACAGTATGAGAACAAGAAGAGCATCTAGACTCAGAGAATTTGTGAGAGTTAGACCCCTTCTTTCTTCATAAAAGATTAATGTATTAAATTTACAAGKGGAAGAAGATATAACCACAATAGGTAGCAGATGAGTTAGGGCAACCAGTTTTGAAATCCTCCCCAATACAGTAAGCTCAGATTATTTTCATTTTCCAGTGTTTGGAAGAACAGAATCCCTATAGTTTTGATGAGTTTTGAAGTAGTGCAGTGAGAGAATAGTTGTGTTTGTGGGCAAGGTCAGCTGATGGGACAAATTAGAAAGTGTGGGAGTGGAAGGAGATGGGAAGCATCATAAAATTACTCTTGCACCTTGCAACCTGTGGTGTGAAATATGGCATAGCAACATGGAGGGTCTGTTATATGGTCTGTAAATGTGGTTTATAGACATAAGTGTTTTTTCAGTGGGGAAAGAGTCTTGTGTGGGGTCAGTTTTGTGATGCCTTCATTGACTCCATCATCATCATCATCATCCCAGAGACAACTTTGTGATGAGTGAGACATTGCCTGTGGACTAAACACTGCAAAGTTTGGATTTAGGCAGCAGACTGACCATACCTTTATTTTTTTTTTAGATGAGAGAAAAAAAAAAAGACATTATTTAAGCTTTTATAGAAAATATATTTTTCCTTGTGCTTTTTTTTTTTTTAAGTCTAATTTAATGTTATCTTGTATAAATTACTGAAAGTTAGAACAAAGTGCTATGTTGGCCTTTGTACAATAAATTGGTTAAATTTCCATGAATTCAGAGAAAATTTCTGACTTCTATCTGGTGGGGGTTAATCTATATTGCCCCAMAGCAGGAGGCTTATTTGTTAAGTGATTTTAAAGATCATCTTATGATTTCCAGTTTCTCAGCTCTTTTTGGAGAAGAAAATTTAAGACTATAGAATTACTAYTTTTTGTTCAGATTATTCTGCAACATTTTCAGCAAAGAAATGAAGTAACTTGCTATTCAATGTCAGATACAGATATTCTCTATGAAATCAGAAGATATACTATTGTTTTGTCTAGTTCTAATGGCTAATACCATCAACCAGTAAAAAAACCCACAATTTATTGTTTGTAAATCATAGTTCTCTAGATTTATTTTTAACAGAGTCAACTAGCACAAGTAGATTCATCATCATCATCCTCATAAATACCTTTATGTCTCATTCAGACTCTGACATCTCTGTTTATAGCCAATAAATAAAACCATAATAAAAACAACAATAATCAGCATTTCATTGATTAATTACTGATTTCATTGGTGTTTATTGATGATTCACTGTAATATTCTTTGTTCAGAGATATGGTTAATTATACTTTTTAGTTAAAGGTAACCTGACCTTACAGATATTAACAATCAAACACAGGGGATCAAATGTTCTGTAAATTCACACTTTAATAAGGATGGCATTTTAGGGGAGGTGGAATGTAGGAAGTAAACCTGTT
>CADDXX010000632.1:288995-317885 GCA_902810485.1 Alauda arvensis
CTTTATTTGGTTTTCTAGTGATCAGCATGGAAGACTGATGGGCTTTTACACATACCCTGGCAAAAAAGTGAGTTTGGAGAYTTCAGCAGCAGCTGGAAAGAGCAGCAGAATGTGCCCAACCAGCTCTGGAGCCAAAAGCAGATTTTCTGAGCAGCAGAGTCTAAAAATCTTTGGTTTAGATACCAATRGTGACCTGTGCCATGTGAGTGAGTAAACTCAAACAAGCTAGGTAATGGCAGATCTTGCACCCTAGAATGCACTGTAATCTTCCTCGATTTTGGCAATTAAGTAGATTAACATTTTGTTCAGCAAATGGTAGAAATAAGTGAATTCAATGGAACCATGAAGGCTCTGGYACCTGTGACACGTGCCTTGGGCCTTTATGGACAAAATCACCTACCAGTCATGTTCTGTGGCCAATAAAGCATTCTCAGTCATTCTCAATTAGCCAACACAAAGGCAGTCTATGCCATCAGACATAAATTTATTTCTTAGATAGTCAGAAAAGCCACAGGATGCGATATGAAAGGGACYAAAAATGCCTTAAGATGTTGGCTGTTGCTGCTGTCAGGCAGAAAGGAGAWTCTTTAGGTGCTTGCCTTTGATGTAAAAATGACCTGTGCTTTTTCCAAATTGTTTGGAAAGCAAAAAGGAACAAAGTAGCTATTTCACTTTCTAAAAAATATGGATATCTAATTACTGTTTTTTCAATGGTGAAATAAATTTTGATTTTGGAAGGAAAGTACATGTTTGAAAACATGAMGTACCTATTTGTGTTAGATCCTCGGTGGGTTTATATATGTGCCAATCCATTGAGTGCAGTTGAGTGGCATAGTCTTTGTAAGAACCACCACTTCAGTTTTAAACCAGGAGCAAAAACCTGCCTGCTCTATAAATTTATAAATTATTGACACAGAATCAGTGAGACTGCAGCAGCTAATTGGCCCCTCTGGTCAATTCTCAATGGTCCTGAGAAGTTCATTGGTTTCAGAAAAAGGTTTTTTGCTCAGCTGTAGGCTGAAATATTCCCAGAGTTTGAACAAGTTCATGCTCTTTGTTTGCTTTTTAAATAGCTTGTATCAAGGCCAAGCCTTGGGAAGCAACAATGAGGTCGAGATATATCCYTGGTAAGGAAAAATGTGAGATTTAAAACTGGCCTCTAACATGGATTTAGTCTTGAAATACTGTATCTTAAAAAGCAGAAGTRGAATTTCAACATTTGTGGTTGTAGATCTAGGAACTTATCTGTGAAGTTAAGAGCATACATATTTAGAATTATCCAACTGTGTGGTTTTTATCAGTTTTTTATCATTTCTGTATCAAGTACTAATATCACACTATTGTGGCTCTTAAACAATTTACGATGATCTCTCATTTAAATTCAGGAATAAAGTTTCTTTCCCATAAAATTTTAAGTTTCATCTAGGGAACGTTTCGGAAAAAATAATTCAAATTGGCCAAATATTTCCTCACATAGAGCAACTTAAAAATAAAATTATGAACTGAGTCTTTCACTTTTAAAATGGAGGTATTAAATTTTGCTTTCTGTTACCAGGGAAACCTATAGGTTATATATAGRTGTGCTGTTTTCACAAAATGAGCAAATCATCTCAATTTTGTATTGTGTATGTGGGAAGAAGTAAACACTTCTAAATAGGATCTAAAAGTGATGTACTAAGGAGGTTCTGGTTCTAAGTATAGAGAAAAGTGGTAAAGCTTGCACCCAGCACTCTGGGAAGGGTCAGGGTTTTTTTACTGGGCCACCACACTCTCACATTCTTGAGACCCAAGTAGATGAGTTGCCTCCAAGAGTCACCTTTAGCAGCCAAATCTAAGCTCATCACTTTTAAAGTTGAAGATTATTAGAGACCATTTCCCATTAAAGACACAGATTGCTGCAGAAAGACTGCTTCAAGGCAAGAAGTATGATTTCTATAATAACTTTTAATAACTTTCCTAGAAGCGACTCCATAGTTCTTCAAATTGAAAACATACAGTCATTGCAAAAAAAGAAATTAAAAATCTGCTTCAAAGAAGAATAAAGAAACACATATTCATGCACTAGGAAAGTTTGCTCAGTTTAGAAAGTCYAGCCTTCTTATTAGAAGTTATGAACAGTTATAAATATTTCAGAAGCCAAATACTAGACATTCTCAGAAGACCCTGGTCAACCAATTCCATATTTATTATTTATAATCTTTCTCTGAAATCAGTGGGACTATGCACAGCTGTAAGTAGATACACTAGTGAATGCACTGGCAGGGTGGAGACTTAAAATGAATGAGGACCATAAGGGCTGTTTTGCAGAGAGGAGAAGCAAAATAATGAAAAGAAGGATTAATATATGGCTTGATTATTATATAACGATGAMATTATTAATTTAAAAAAGCCTATTTTACCCAATTTAACAGGATTTTGGTAGTGTATATGTTTTTCTCAAGGCTGGAAATATGGATATTCCCAGTCCTTTTCTGTCATTATGCAATATGGTGTCCAGGCCTAGAGTGTCGGGTTCTCTCTTCTGCAAGGACAGGCTCTCCAGTGGCTTGGCAGAATCAGAGGTTCCTGACATGTTGTTCTTCCATCTTACCCATATTGTACCAACACTTCCACAGGAATCTCAGGTCTGAAGGCCAGGCCAGTGAGCAGGGGACTCTCAAGGAGAAACTGCATCTGGTAGTTTCATTGATGTCATGATATGCAGTGAGCCCAAACAATGAGAATTCTTACACAGTAATATTATGAACACAGGATTTTCTTTTTATTTTGGAGCTGGCAGATAAGRTGAGAAGCTAATATCACAAACATTTTTATTAAACAAAGAACCAGCTCTTTTAAGCAATGAGCTRTTAGCTTCTCATACCCTGACCACATGCCAAATTGGGCTGAAAGAATTCTGCCAGCCTAAATCCCTTTGGCAGTTTCAGGTGCTCTAGTTACTCTTGCTACTCTTTGCTTCTCCTTCTGGGGCCAGAGTCTACCACTGAATGTGCATGTTTCCACTGACTTGAGTCCAAGGGCAGATTTTGGCTGCTGGAAGTGGTTGCATACTGTAGTGCTACTGGCCCTGAACTGATTTGTTCCATCCAAGGGGTAGCTGCATTCCACTGAAATGATGATCCTTTTATGCATACAGGGTGTTTGGAAAAGGAATAGGAAGAGAAATAGAGAGCAGAGAATAAYAGAGGTTTGAATGATGAAGCCTGCAGAGAACATTTGACTGTAATAGGGTCCTACTGACCTTATTGAGAGGCTGTGGTGCTTTTACAAACTGCTGACATTTGCAGTCTTCAGAATTTGGACAGTCATAACCCACAATTACGGGCATACTAAGGACCTCCTTATGAAGACAAATTCTTGATGAGACACAGATGTTTCTCAGGACCATACCCATGTTAAAAAAATAAAAATCCAAGCAACTGAATTTGTGTTCTTCAAGGCATCTTTAGGGTTTTTGGTGTTTCTARTTAAAGTTCTGTGAGGCTACAGACAGCACAAATGAGATAATAAGCTTATTAACCTTACATAGCATGCTTATAACATATTTTGCTGTTTCCCTTCTGTGTTTTCTCATGTGTTTTTAAAGAGRCAGAATATTCTTGMACATTAGGTTATATATATTTTAATGAAGCCGAGGGCCTGCCTTTCCTCTCACAGCTGTAGAGGGTCAGTAATCCTAACACAACACAAAGTTTTGTAGTATAAACCCAGATTGAGCATAGATGGGCTTGATGCAATATAAAAACAAATGAAAGGTGAGAATGCAATAATTTGTTACTAGCAAGCTGAATAATGGGAGGGGATTAGTCAGCAGGTGGTGGTGGRTGTGGATGCAGGCAATGTGAGAGTGCTTAGCACCATCTGTTCATGCTGCTCTTGCACCATTAGCTGGGTGTTTCTGTTGCAGACCTCCRAGCATCTGCCTGTGCTGCCGGGGCTGCAGCCTCCCCTCCTTTGGAAGGGAAAGTGTTAGCTTTGTCTTGGAACGTTTCTGCTCTCTTTCTTTATCCATTCCTTGCTCCCATCTCTGACCCTGAAACTCTGCCCATGAACTAAAACACAGGAACAATTCATGCAAAACCTGTGCCTGCTAAGGAGAGTAGATTGAACAACAGCAAATACAAGAGTAGCCTATACTTTGTTATTATTAAAACCATATGGGGATTAATCCATGGCCTGATGTAATGGTCCATCTTCTGTTTGCTGACAGATMTCACAGCCATGTACCAGAGTAACTGTCATGGGCTGGATGCTGCACAGCCCAACAGCAGAGGTGTTCCTTATCTTAGAGAGGTTACACAAGCATGATATTCACCTGGGAATCCATTATTTCCTTTCTCCTTGTAGACTCCAAATATTTAGGATAATCATAACAACAACAACAACAACAACTATATATATATATATATATATATATATATATATATATATATATATACATCTAAGAAGTTTAAATCCTTGCAACATTCAAAAATTCTTGTAATTTCCTTCTTTAGAATACACAGTTTATAGAGATTAAGACACCTTTATTTCTTTTAAACTTTCACTATTTCCTTAGCAATGGCACTCAGCTTGTCTCCTGATCTCCATGCAGTTTCCTGTAAAGAGGATATATTACCATAACCTTTGAAATGCAGTGGAAACCAGGAGTTTATTTCCAGACCTGGATCCAAAGTAAAGTCTTATTTGGGAGCTAAAAAATGTTTCAGCGTTGAAACATTTCTTTGATAGCTAGGAAAAGCTTTTCCATACTTTTGTGATTTAAAAATACCTTCTTGTCTCCAATTTGGCCATTCTATAAAAGAGCATTGCCTCTTAGTGACATCTGCTGGAAGAGAAAGCATTGAAACATGTTCAGGTTTTCTCCAGGCCTGTTACCTGCCTGCATTTTAGCTCCTAAGGGAAAAAAACAACTCTGTATTCAGAGCATTACCTGGCCAGTTCTGCCTTGAACTTTTCCTTTTACCACAGGACAACTGTTCTCCACCTTCTTGTCCTGACATAAAGGGAGTGACCCATATGCCAACATGACAAGGATCCAGAAAGTTATAAAAGCTCCACTGTAAGGCTAAATCCCTACCAGGGATTAGAGCAGTTTGCATGAAGGAAACGAGAGGAAGTGCATTAGAGCAGGAAGTCATTAAAATAGTGAATCACTTGGCAGAATCCAGTCTTTTCTATAGGGTTTATACGTTTTTGGTTTTTTTTTTTTGCAAGCAGATTTACATTTTCAAGACTGTCAATTTAAGCTGCATCCTCCACGTAGCTTTTCTTCTGTTGCTTCTTGCCAAGAAAACCAGCTGGAGTGGTGTAGTATTGAACTAAGATGGGAATATTTTTCTCTTTTTTCCTCTTGAAACTGTTATGATGTGCACCTCTTTACTACTTAGTTTTGGCTCTTGTTGTAGCTGTAACTCTGTCGTTGCAGGTTTTGATATATCTTGTACTTATTGTAGACTAGAACATGCACATTACTACACAAAACTAGAGACTGAATTGTTTCACAAGTATATCTGGGCATATRTGACTAGGATTTTGAAGTCAAAAACAGAAGATGAAGGTTTTTTCAAACTCTRTGATTGGTCTACATTTTCATAGAAAGAGCAAAATAGACTGATCTTAGTGTAAGTCAGTGAGAAGACACAGAGYTTTACTAGAGGAAATCAGGAATTTAATCTCCAGAAATAACAAGTCATCATCTTCTTTGTTTTTTCTCCCACTTTATCAGGTTTTGTTTAGGACAAATACCAGTTTAGAGCAGATCTCTAACTCTTTGCTGGCTAACCTTAGGTGAGYAACCCCTCAATGACTACAAGAACAAACAGCTTATAGCATAGATACAAATTTTCAGGAAAGGAAATATTTGCAAGAACTATCTTTTTACTAGATTTTTTTCTATATCTGGGAAAAATGAACCAACTATTGAATATGCAGTCTTTCCTCAAGTCTGAAGTACATACAAGTCCTCAGACTGATCTGTATCTCTTTGCATTTGCTCCCTAGAGCATCTCCTGCTTTTTTCTATATATGGGTTCTAAACTTGGAACTCATCACCTTTTGGAAGTGAAAGCCAATATTTGCAACYTCCTGCTTGTTGTCACCTCACATGGAAAGATGCATTCCATGTTTTTTTATGCTCTAATTTTTTTTAAACAGCTGCAGTTCTGATCTGAATAAGTCCCAGTTTTTTCACAGATAAAACACTTTTATCTGTTAGTAGTCAAATCCATCAGTGATGCAATCCTCCAGACTGTACTGGCCTTGTGTTAAGTTGGTTACATCTCAGGTACTTCATCTGGAAGTTGAAAAAGTAAAACATGTCACCATCTCACTTGGATAATTTGCACTGTGATTATAGGATATTTAACCCTCAGAAGAGGAACAAGTTGTTGTAGGAAAAGGAATTGGATTTCAGTTATACACACATCATAACAAATGAAATGTGTAACTAAACAGATGCATTTTTTTGACAATATAATTTGAAYCCTTTTATACAGTTTCCTGACCTTTTGTCCAAAACCAAATTCCCTCCCACCAATTTCCAGTGTTCAGCTGTTACTGAACACTCCTATTGTCAAAGCTTTATGCTGTTGTGCTGTGTGGGGTTACTTTGCCCTGAGATTGCCAAGGCTGAAACAAGACTCCCAGGATTTTCTTCTTGGTTGGTGGGGGGAGAAATAAATACCTGCAGAGTGTGATTCAATCCATTGCAATGCAGGCAAGTGCAAGCAGTGAAGTGACACACCTCTGGATGTGCCTRGGCTGTGTGGGGAGTCTGAGGGGATTAAATTTAGACACTTAAAATTAGGTGACAGGATCTTCCTGGTGTTCTCTCATAGCAGCTGGCCCYCTCAGTATCAAATAGAATTAGACTCACAGTCATTTTGCTGCATATTCCAGTTTGTGAATGCAATGTRTTTTACCCCAGGGCGTGGCTATACTGTAATTAAGTGATTTAAACAGYGTGGGTTTCAGTTGCCAAATATATACCCTGGATCTCAAACAGAGTTTTGTAATTTWTGCTGAAGTCCACTTCCCACAGATTTGTTCCTCTCAGTATCCAAGCTGCTGAGGTGTCAATGGCACCTGACTGCAGAGCAGACAAATGTAAAGGCAATGCTGTGGATCACCAAATTCCTGCTTTGTGCCTCAGCAGCACATCTGCTGTAAACCACTTCATGGAACACCTGCCCAAGTCCTTTTTGCAGATATTGTAATTTGAAAAGATAAGAATATTTAGATGTTACTGTAAAAGAAGCCTAAGTGATGGTATTACTTATTACTTTTCATTATAGATATTTTAATGTAAATCTTAGTTCAATCTCTTCTCATTTTCTCTTCCTGAGGCATTGGRCACTCAGGTAATATTTTGTACTGCTTTATTTCTGTTACCAAAAGTGGCTATTAAGCATAAACTGTATATGTTATTAATTTAAACCAAATACAATGCATAATTCTTTTTCTTTACAATATTGTAATTAAATTATATTTTTTTTACTTGGAAAATGTCTGGTTTTAACTCCCTCCAGGTTGCTCTCTTAGGGTTATTTTTCTTTCACTTTAAAATGAAATATAAGAATGTTAGGTACTTTTATTCTTTCAAAAACTGATGTTACAGTTATTGATAATTTCACCCCATAGAATTACTGATATGTTTTCATGTTGACTGCAGCACTGTGCTGACTACTCTAAACATSCTGTACTCCTTCTTCAATCACAGCTGAATGAATTTACCAAGCAGGAGGTCCAGCAAGTAGTCAATAGGATTGTACAACTGAAGACTTCCAAATTTTCATGTTCAAACTTTCCCTGGTTTTCAGTTTGGACACAGCTTTTCTRTAGGAAATCAGCAACTTGGCATCCTTGGCAGGAAGCCATGCAGGACCATTTTGTGCAGGTGACAGAGTTTCTAGAAGGATGTAATGCTCAAAGTATTGTCTGGCACACTGAGCAGGACATTGAAATCAGCATGCATCTCTCTTTTTTGGAAAAAGTGTTTCTTTTTTTTTTTTTTTTTTCCTGAGCTTTTGAAATATTAAAACATGTCTTTTGTAGGATTTAAAATACTTGCACTTCCTTTGAAACCTAGCTTTCTTCTTTTACATCCTCACTATCAAGGCAAACGCTGAAGATCTCCCTGGATATCACCAATGTAATTATTAGAGTTTCAAGAAAGTGCCTTACAATTCATGTCAGTGWAGGTGTGGCTCTGTTTCTATTGAAAGCCAGGTTATGTTTCTCATTCTTTCAATAGAAGGAGGATCAAACTTTACAGTTACGGGAACTTTGTGGAGTCTGAAGAGCACTTGCTTTTTTCTAAACTATTTTCTAAAGCTCCAAGAGCAGTTCAGTGGCAACACTTGAACAGCAACAAAATTTTCAAATTATGATATGAAAGGTATATTTTTACCATAGATGATTTTACTTAATTTACATYCTTCTCTCTAACCAATATAATTTARAGTTTCTTATGAAACAGGAAACAAAAGTGATAAGGCACATACACATTTTCATTTGCTTGGTTTGTCATGTTTTGGATGAGAGTCAAAGCTTAGAAATGAGGAAAAATACCTGGCTGGCATTTCACTAAACAATATAACCTCCTCTTTCAGCTTTAAAAGAGCTACAGGATTGTGTTTCCTTTGGTTTTAATAATATCTCCTATTAAAGGGGACAATATCAAAGAGAGGAAATSTGACTTTCTACAGGATTAAATGATTTTTGGTTCTCCATTTCCTTCAGATATGTGCAGGAGCTCAGTTACTCTCTCCTGGCAAACCTGTTTTTCCACTTTTCTTTGCATTGTAATCCAGCAGGTGTGTTGTTTTCTCAGGATGACCAAAACCTGTCGTTGCCCTCTATTTCACTAATTTTAAAACTACCTTTATGAAATCAGTGCTGAATAGGCACACATAGGACACATTAGTAACTATATAAAAGTTGATTGCAATAAATGAGTAATAGAGTTTAATGTTTTGCATTCAAAAAAAAATCAAAAAAACCAAACCAAACCAAACCAACCAAAAGAAAGAAAAAACCTACCCCAGAAAAAAAMCCCAGACAACAAAGAAACACAAAACCAAAACCAAATAAAAAAAACCCAAAAAACAACAACAACAAAAAAAAAACCAACCCAAACCCCCCAAAAATCTTTAAAAGAAGATTTCTTATAATCATGTTACAGATTGACATTAATCAAATTTTGTTATGTACCATCTGAATGTTCAGGAGAGAAAATGAAGATGTACACTGTAGGGATGTTTAGACATGCTTGCAGTCCTTAAAAATGTCCTGTGCCTTAAAATTTCCATATAGTGCTTAGGAATGTAAGGATTATTTATGTAAGAGTGTGATGATCCTTATGTWATATCTGGGATCAGTGTCTGAACAAAGTACATTAGTTGACTCATCTTCCCAAACTGAGAAAACATGCTCTCAGTCACCTGGCAGATATAAAACCAGATTAAAAACCAGATTTCACAGGGATTTGTTCTGCACACTTTCATCCTTCATTTCACCAGTCCAGATCTGAAAAAAAAAACTGAAGTAAATACCATTTTTAGCAGTAAGGACAGGGAACAATTTTCATTTAGCTACTGGTAATTAGACAGCTCTTCTGCTTGACATATTTCAGTTTTTGCACAGAGCAGAGAAAAGGGAATAGTGAAAAGGAGGGATGCTTGAGTACTTATGGAAACCTGTGGAGATTTCCAGACTAGACCATAAAAGGGGAAGGTTTACTTTCTTTTCTTTCTTTTTTTCTATTGTCAAGAAGGGAACAAATGACTGTTCTTCATCACTCTGGGACAACTTCATCTCTCTGATCACTCCACTCAAACCAGTGGCTCTTTATCAATAGAGATGAATTTGACTCACTCTTGTCTTTCTGCAGCCAGTAAAGTTTATTTTAAAAGCCATTATTGCCAAGTCTTAGCATTTTCTTAAATGGATAGTTTTAACCACTGTCACCATAAGCAATAAGAGTTAGGATGAAATATTTTAAAACACAYGATTGTCAGAATTAACATAACATATCACTGAAAATTGTCATGATAGTCTTTCTCATCCAGCAATATATTACAGATACTAAACAAAGTGTTATGACATTTTATAAAATGCCACTATGTAAATGGATRTTTAAATAGGAAAACTCTGAACCAGGTGATTTTACTAGTCCATTACAGAAGAAAAAAAATAGCTTTTTAATCTATTTATCTTATCTCAATGCCAGGTGGTCACAATACTCTTAAATAAGGCTACAAATTCAAATTCAGATTAGCCTTCTTCCTTTGGAACATTTCTCATGTTTTTGTAAAACAYGGGAATCCCTTACCTTGGGTAAGGGTTATGGTATATGAGTTGTATGGTCAATGTAGCTGGTACCCCAAGTCCAGGGTGGATCTGCCACTAGAGAAAATGAGTAAACCATAAAATAGCCCTGACTGTTGTTGGACAGAGGAAGMAGAACAAATGKAATAAACAGCAGGTTATCTAATTAGTATTTCAAGCATTGGCTTCATTACATGAAGATCTGCTTCCTTGGATTCTTCACCTTCTTCTCTTTCAGAATGTCACTGGAATAGAAAATTTTCTGTATTTAGTTATGAAGTGCCTTAAGCAATTMCAGCTTCTTCCAGGATTATTTCAACCACGTAGACTGTTCTTCATCAGGTGATTCACAGTCTGGACATCATCATGGAGTGCAAGCAATGCACAGATAGATCGCAAAGGAAAAGATTCAAGAAAAAGACACAAACAGGGAAAAAAATGAACAGTCCTTACCATTGAATGAATGCATGCAGAACTAGGATTAAACCCCATAAAAACTGACAAATACTTGTTGCTTTTTAATGGTTCAATTTTCCACAAATTTCTATGAACCAACCAAATTCCCTATGTAATTTGGATCCACAGGTTACTCATTTTGCATCTTCCAGAAAAAAACCCCAACAAAAACTAGCTATCCAAAAGTTAATTAAAACATACCATCTCAGTCATAGTAGCAAGGAGGTTGCTAGCAGATTTCATAATCTTTATTCATTTAAGTTAAAAGGAATAATATTGAAAGATCTCACAATGGAAAGAGGTCATTCAAGAAATGTTACAAAACCCCAGACACTTCTGATATGTATATGCCTGCAAACAATAAGAAATATTTCAAACAAAAACAAAACTAACAAAAATTCTTGAAGTTGTTCTACTTCACCCCTTAAAAATTTATATGCATTAGSYTCACCTGACTGTGCTTGTTTCTTGRGTCAGTTTTGCTAAGGWAGAGTTGTCTGATTTRCTATCTTGTAAAAACTTCTGCTTTTTACTGTRCAGTAAATGTTGAGGTGGTTCTGACAGTGGGTTTTTAATCCACATATTTGACCAGTTGTTACGGTATTTTTCTATTATACAGTGATGAAATACAAAAGAAAAAGTGTTTTTTCTCAAAAAACATTATTGATTTCTACCTTCAGTACTTCATGATTTGCTTATAGTGTAAGAAAACATTTATTTTTTTTTATTATAGGCCCAAAGAATTACTGTGGAGGTAAAAAAACTTCAGACAGAAGGTCAATTTCCTGAGGTGAAACTGCATTTTTAATTAGAGAAATAATTTTGACCTAAATTGTGGCCTGAAATCTGGTTTCTAATATTTAGYTAAAGGAACAATGCATTGCACTGAAGTTAGCCATGGTAGTGGAAGAGGTGTTCATCTCAGCCTGGTTAATGAGCACTTTCTTTTGTTCTTCCTGCCTTCAGTGTGTGAGTGTTTGACCAGACAAAACTCCCTGTAATCCTGTGGAAATGTTTTATTTCAGATTATAATCTGAGCTCCATGTGATCAAATACATGATCCATAGAATGCAGCCAGAGGTTTTGGGTGTTTTCCATGTGCCTTATTTTGTCCTAGTGATCTTTTCCCAGGGATATGTAAATACAGGAATTTCTATATAGGATGTTACTCCATCATTCCTAAACCTTATCCACATAAACTCTCTATACTACWTGCTTCTGAGGAAGGTGACATGACTTCACAGGAGCAGCACATTATCTCTTCCCCCASTTTAGACCTTAATTTCAAATAGTTATATTTGTGAAGCACAAAATGTGCTCCTTTTATTGTTTTTTGGGGTAATCATCAAACCCAAAATACTGCTCATATTCCTGTACATTTGTTTTCTCAGCCTATTTAAATGTTCTTAAATTGTTCTTAAAATGTTCTTAAATCTTGGACTCCACTAATTTCCTGTCACAGAAGTTCTGTCTTTTTATCTCTTTCTTAAGAAAMACAAAACTAACTTTTATTTTCTGAGAAAACAGTTCTTCTTTAATTTTTATTGGCCTTTTTTTATTCTGCTTATTTTTTAGCAGTCTGAGATGGGATAACTAGTGTGAACATGGTACATTAGCTGGAGACACACCTCTGATATCAATAGAATTATATTTTTGTTTATTCTCTGCTCCATTCCTTATATAACTTAATGTTTTGACAACTCAACAATTCACACCGAACACAGGGTAACAGGATTCAAACAAAATCAATTAACACTTCAAATTTTTCCCATACTCCATCTGTTCCTGTTGTACAGGTACAAAGGCTGATATTATGATAAGACTCTAAATTTAAATTTTATTTACTTCCATGCAGTGGGAACCAGAAGTTTGGCTGAATACTTCCCTAGCAGAAAAAAAATGTGGTTTGTTCAGTCCTACATATGTGTCCTGCTTAAGTCAATAAGGCAGCCAAAACCAAGCCAATCCCTGCAGCACACTGAAATATTACTTAATTTCCATTCCTTTTGGGAMCCAGTGCATGGGTGACTATGTTCCCTAGCAGACATAGTTTATGTCTTAGAATAGTTGAAAGAAGAGCAGAACCACTTGGTTTTGCTGGCTTAAGACAGAAGATTATCTTTCTTCAATATAGTAGTAAAAGTCAGCCTGCTTTTTAAAACATCTCTCGACTTTCATCTATCAATTTTAAAACCTGACATGTCAGAATGAGCAACACTAAAGATTAATGTTAGGATTTCTTTCTTTCCTCCCTTTCCAAACCTCACAAATTCAATGTGTATTGAAAACATCAGGAATTATTCTGTATATTTTAAATGAAGTATTAACCCTAGGAACTGGACATACAGTGCTTGCAGTTTTAAGAACTGCCTTTGGAAGCCAAGTTAATGTCCGTAAAATGTCAGATGGGATTTTATTGCTTCTAAGGAGGGTGTTGTAATCCAKAAAGAGTAATTTTCAATGTGAAAAAGAGAAAATGTTGCTGCAAATACTAAAAGTATTAATTTTCTTTCTTATAGCTTCTATTGTGACTGGTTGCTTATGCCTATCATTGTTCCTAAGATATTGATAAGATTATAACAAAATGTTGTCTACACTTGGATAGATTTTCACCCTGGAACAGTTATTTATCACCTGCTAAGCTRTTCATTATATGCCTGTCAGATAAGAGATACAGGGCAACTTAAGTATTTGCCAAAATTCCTTAATTTTAAATTAATCTTTGACTTGGTAAAACAGAGRTTTCTTTCATGTGGTTAGGCAGTTGTCTTATCCTGGTATCTCTCCAAGGTTTGAGGATAAAAAGAGACTGTGATGTGGCACCACTTAAGTCAATAGAAGTTTTTATTGATTTTGTGGGGCTGGATCTCCTTGGTTTTCTGTGTTCACATTTTCTAGAACTAGTCGAGGAAGCTGATCCATTATGCAGTCTTTTCTGTTTCCCTTACTTCCCATATCTTTTCCCTTCTCCTTTATCACCTTCTGATTTATGTTCTCATAATAAGACATCCTGGTGTTAATTTTTTTCCACTCCCTCTTTGAACTGCCCTTTGTTCAGAGGGAGTAGTGCTTGTTGTGATTTTACTGTGAAGTTTTATCTAAACCTACAAGACTGATGAGAAGAATTATTGAAGAACATCCAACAGTATTTCTGTTGATGGAAATGGGAGAAAAGGCTGGGCATAGAACTCAGCTCTCTTGGAGTTCACTGTACCTCAGTGGCAGGAACTTTACCTCATAAGCAGAAGGACTTTAAGAGGTATTCCAAAGAAAAGAGTAGGGCCTGGCAAATATAGTACTTAGCTAGTATAATGTGTAGTTTGATGAGATAGGTTAACTTTGGTTTTGAGGAAAAATAATTTTTGYTCACCACCATCATCAATTAGTGCGATGTGACACAACAAACACAATGGATTCAATAGATAATTATCTGGCTAATACACCAAAAATGGATTTTCTGTTCTACATGGTTTATCCTGACATTTAAAGGGARTTTAAATTCCTCTAGCTTTACCCACATAAAAGTACAGCATCTATTGATCCAAATCCCTCAGCAGACAGATCTAATGTGGAAAAAACAAAAAAATCCTTTCTATCATAAGCATCTGGCTACAACAGATAAATGATTCTGCATTGTCCTAAGGAAGCTTAGGAAGCTGTCTTAGACCTTGTGACTTGAATCTTTACCAGGCCCAAGTTAGACAAACAGTTSAGTTGAGATTAATCCTTATCAGAACATAATCTTCTGCCTAAAARGGTACAAGCCTCCACTGAGATGCTTTTGGGACTTTTGTGGGTCAGTGTTGTGGACAAGCAGAGAAGTCACCCTCACAAGTGAGGAAGGCTTGTCAGTAACCTCCCCAAACTCTGCAGTTTACCTTAATGGCTGCAGCTGCTGCCAGTGGCTCCTGCATGCTCCCATACAGCTCATGATTATCCACATCTGTTCATTAGGACTTAACTAAAGAACCCTCCACTCATTATTTATTTCATTTCCAATTTGAAAATAAATAGCAAAATGTTTGACATTCTCACAAGAATAATTTTTTTTTTAGGTTTTTCATTCTTCAAGAACTTTTTTTTTTCCAAAATATAAGCCAAAAACTGAGCCATTCTAACATTTAAGGGTTTTTTTTCAGTCTGGCTCAAAATAAAATTGATTCTGAAGGAGCAAGTCTTTCTGTGGAGTGGAAATTTCAATGTCTATATATTTTTAGTTTTCTGAACTAGGCAAGCCTTTGACAATGCTTTGCCTCTGCCATAAAGACAATTAAAATATGCAGTCTTCAAAGAAGTGTGATATACAGTTTAATCCATATTTTACTCCCATAAAACCACAGCGAATCAGAAATATACTTTGTGAAACAAATGAAGCTACAGACAATTACTGATTTTATAGCCCAGAGAAGAATCACACAGAAATTTAAAAATCTTTTCTGTTTTAAATTATACTMAGAGCTTTGAAGAAGAGGTTGGTTTTTTTACATTTATTCATCTTTAAGCTGCCAGAAATAAGAAGGGACAAAAGCTGCRGAAGTAAACTCTACTGTTCCATAAACTAAAAGAAAATTAAAAAATAAAAAATTGGTACAGCTGTTTTCACAGTCTGCTTCAGCCCCTTGCAAAAGTTATTTACACTCTTGTGTTCACAACTATATTAAATCCTCAAAATAACTATGTCGACTGCCTACTTTAATTCTTGTCATCAAAATTACTTAAAAGCCATTCTGGTAGTATAAACAATTCTTCAAGGAATTTACATATTCCCCAGTTTGAAGAAATCCCTTTAGCAGCACAGAACACAAGACGTCAACACTTTTCAATCACATGCTAATTAAACTGAACTATATGTTTGCAGAGTAAATGTGAGCAGCACGCATAAACAACAGCAGCCTCCACTGCCATTATCTTTCAGAGGGTGGCTGCATTTCAGTTCTAGTCTCTGATTYAGTCCATGATAATTTAAAAGGGACACTTCTAAACAGCCACAATTTTTTATGGAAATCCATGAACAMCATTTTGCTTTGAAAATATTTCTGTGTATAGCCCATCTTATTTTTCTTCATAAGCATTGTTTTACTGAAATACAAGAACCTTTCTTGATAATAAGTGCATATATAAGCACTGCTATTTCTTGAACTCAGTCATAATCTTCTGTTTGTATTTGAAAAAGACCCTTTTAATTATCAGGTCTCTAACAGGCTCCTCTTTCATCCTTCTATGTCTCTCTAGCTTCCTCTTCTGTAAAAGGTGTAATTCTGTGCTGTGTGAGAACTGTTTMTTCCAATAAAGAGGTGATTTACTTRTTCTTGGGACCTGATTGTGTTGACATTAAAGTTCCTGTTACCCTACTTTAATGATATAAATTTACAGAACTTAAACTTAGTCTTGGTTTAAAGGAAGCTTAATTTGAGATCCTGTTGAGTTACAAGCCTTGCCTTGGCTTCACATTCGTGAATAAAGACAATCTTTTTCTATGATTTCCTCCTTGTCTCATTCCATTTATGTGCCATTACACAGTATTTTGTTTTGGTTTTGGGTTTTGTTGTTGTTGCTTTGGGGTTTGTTTTTTTGTTTGTTTGTTTGTTTTGGTTTTGTCTTCGTTTTTTTTTAAATGGGCAGCCAACTTTGGCAGCTTGGCTTGTATTTTTGCTTATGGAGAAAAGCCAGGTCTTTAGCTTGTCTGAGTTTTGATTTATCTGCAGGCCTGCCCAGATCTACTTAGAAATGCCCATGTGCACTACACTTCAGGGGATAAAAAAAAAAAAAAGGAAAAAAGATTCAAAGCTTTTCATTTACAAATTGGCAAATGTATTCATAATCATATTGCTGCTGCCTCCTTTTTCATTTATTCTTGTCCCTTGTGGAGGTCTGGCCAKTTGCTGAAGAAGGCCTCTATTGCACAATAAGCAATTGCTGACAAATGTTCAGTCTATGTTGAGGTACCTAGAGAGGTCATTAATTTTCTCTATAAATAAAAAGGCAATAAATAGGGTAAAAGTTCATAGCCAAAGTCCTCTACTGGGCTATAGGAACCCTGAAAAAAAAAAGAGCAAATCTTGCAAGCACCATCCTCTTCTTTAAAGGCCATAAAGCAGTGGTGCAATTTAATTATGAGAAGAAATGGAACATTGTRCTCAAAGTAATAAATAAAAAGCATGAACTTTTATGTCTGACAGCCTCTGTGTAGTTATTGATATGGAATACATAACTACCAGAGTAAAGGCWCAGGTCTTTATTTTAGAAGGTGAAACACATCTGGGTGTTTAGAACTTCTAGAAATTGTCAGCGATTCTGAATAGTAGGGCTTCAGATACATGACAGAGGGGAGGAAGTCAGGATTTTTGGCTTAGAGTATATCTATCATTGATTCACTRTCAAGCAAAAGCAAACAATTAGCTGTTCTGCAGGACTCTGTCCAGATCTGTTCCTACTGAGACCTTTATTAATGACCTAAGTAGACAGAAACGTGTGGTAAGCCCACAAGTGYCATGAAATTGAGAGGAATTTTAATATACATTGGAAAAAATAGACTGGAATTCAAAATGGCTATAGCAGACTGAAGAAAAAGAGAATGAAATGGAATGAAGCCCAGTAGAAAATGCCCAATTTAGGAATCATTGRCTACACAGTAKGGAATGAAGAATCAGGTGTTAATTTAATTACTTCAGGAGAGGAGATGAAAGTTTCACTCATGAACCAAATGTGAGACTTGTAGAGGAATGGTTCCAGCATGAAGAAGTGAGGACAACAGTCTTCAAATCTGTTGTACAATAGAAAAAAATAGCCTATGAGGGCTATGATAGGAAAAAATGTGCTCAAAATATATCAAGAAACAGACATAGTAGGTGTCAGAAAGAATCCAAACAGTAAAAGGCTTGGAAAGACTGGAAAGGATCTGCAGAGAACTGTAAAGTTTCCAACACTGGAATATATAAAACCTGACTAAAGACATGTTTTTTCATATAATGAAAAGTGCTTTCTTGTACAGGTCTCGATGAAGTAAAAAAAGTAATTTTATAAAAATTTCCATTTCTTTTTATGTCAATGTGCAAATATTAATTTTTTTCCCTAAATAACTACTAACAAAACTTTAAAATAGAGAAATACTTCCATATAATTTGTTTGAATTTTGGGCATAGCTTATGTCTTCTGTACTTYGAACAAATCTCTGTTAATCTATTTATATTAGTCTCCAGTTAGACATTACCTCAAGGTTCGAATGTTGACCTAAAACTTTAATTTCTCAAAATTTTTATTCTTGGATAAGAAGTTTTTCATCTCCATAAACATAGCATTGAATGAATACAAACTCTTTAAATACTGTATTATATGAGGTCTAAATTTCTTATGGATCTTATCATAGCTGTTTAAGGCATGATTTTGACTAGATAGAGGTTGAAGAATGGATCCATGAAAGTTTTACAGACTTTTTTTTACATTACTGTTTGTAGCACAGTTGAACATACTGAGACCAGTATGAAAATACTGAGACCAGATTACAATCCTTTGCTGCAGCATTCACACCACTGAAATTACACCAAGGGTAAAGTTGGCCCATTGTGTATAGCCCAACATAGTTGTTTGAGCAGCCCCAAATGAAGATTCCTTCAGCTACCAGAAGAACAAGGAGGGGAAAAGGGGAAAAGAACAGATGTTGAATCATTATTCTTTGGGGAGTTTGTTTTWCATGACATCAAACAATTATGGAGAACTCAGCTGTTGTTAAGGCAGCTTTACTTTAATTGAATATATAATTACACAGGAATTTTGCTTTTTTGGAATTTGGAATGACATTGCTCTTTGAGACATTGCTCTTTGAGAAAAGATTAAAAATCAGCAGGATGGTGGAAGCACATTTGAYAGGTAATGCTTTCTATTAGTATAATAGCTCCACAGAAATAAATAATATGGTCTATTTTTAGAAAAATTTCAAATAGCTTTTTTTTCCTTTTTTTTTTCTTTTCTTTTTGTTTTCCTTCCATGATTGACAGCAAGCCTGTAGATTTCTGCTGGCATAGAATCCTACATATGTCCTACTGACACATAAAAACTACCTTTCTGATCCTTCTAAAACCAGCTCCTCTCCTGGATCCAGGCCAGATCTCTGTAAGTGTTTGATGTTTCATCCATACCCTTGGGAAATACCTCTCATTCAACCTATGGCCACTTCTAGCATTATAAAGGAGCTTTAAAATATCACTCATCATGACACTTTCCTACATCTGTGTAGTGAAAACTGGCCTTAGTGCCCCTGAGAACCTAATTTTAAATACTAATGAGGAACTCTTCCCACACATGCATGGCTAGGCCTGGGAGGTRTCTGCTCTACAACATGCAAAGTGGAAGGAACGGGTTCCTTCATGACCACTGACAGTGCTGTAGCAATCACACTGTGCCTCCACAGTGGAAGCAAATTACTCCACTCACAATAAAAATGAACAAATTAATGTTGCAAGAGATCATCTATTATGTGACTGGTACCACTGCACAGATTTCCATGGCAAGTTGTGATGTTCTTTTCCAACAGGGAAGAGTATGTCAGGATGTGTTTTATGTGCAGCGTTCTTGGGAGAACAAAAAGAAAACAAAAGGAGAAAAMAATTATTTTAAGTTACATTTAAGTTTACAGTTTCATTTGAAAACTGTATGCCACTAGTTAATGTTCTATTGACAGGAGCCAACTGACTGGTTGAGGTCTTCCTTCTGCAGAGGATACTCACCTGAAGGGCAAGAGGTTCCTGAAGTTTGATAACCCTTCCTGAAGTGCTGATAAAAGTGTTGTCAAAACTGAAACAATTTCTACCTCCAGCATGTGCATGGGAGGCCATGATAGCAGACTGAAGGCTCTTGCTGTTTTACTCTTCCTGACAATATTTCAAGTCACTAATATCTTTTTATTTTCAGGACTTTTTWAACAATAATAATTCTAAGATATCTAAACTACCTCAACATTTACTTCAGACAGCATGTTGCTGATAAGACTTGAGAGTTCATTCGAGTCCAAAATAATGTTTAAAAAAATAAAAATCCAGGCTATCAAGACCATAATGTAAAGAAAGGTTTACATATGCCAAAGCAGAATGATCATAAAACCTAAAGGCTCTTTTCACAACATCAGCCTTAAGCAATCTCATAAATTTCCACATTTAATCATGAGAATAAATACATGCATGCATCCCAGATGAAATAATATGTGTTTTCATACGTGCCCAAATAAAAGTTGTCTGTGAATGCTTTGGCTATTTGAGTCCCCATTTCAAGTAGGCACAAAATGTGGACCTACTTTGGCGTAACTGCCACCAGAGAAATTAATTAATTACTTTTCCCCTAATTACCCTGCATACTTGCAAAACAAATCAACATGGTTTGTTTGACTGGAGCTAAAGCAGCTTATGACAACTCTTCAGATTTTCACCTGGTGCTGTTTCTCTCCTTTCTTATCATTTGGATTGTGTGATCTTTAAGTAAGATGGCAAAGCCTGTGCTTTGCTCCTGAGGAAGTTAAACCCCAGGCAAACCTACAAAGTATTGGATTCCAAGTGCATTAGTGTTAATGCTAAGGACTAAGTAAAGCACAGAACATGCTGAGCCCAATGAAAACACCAATTACCTCAACCAATAATTAAAGTAAAACAATTTGTGGGAGTGAATGGAGTATTGTTGGAATCATAATGACAGTGAAGGGAAGTGGGAAAAAAAGCCTATCGTAGGATGGTTTATCCCTTAAGTAAAGAGTTTGAGCTTCTTTGCATTTCTTGGGTTTCAGCTGACATCTGTGTCATAATCTAAATCCAAGATTCCTCATTGATTTCATCAACAACAGCCTATTTCATGACTGGTATTAATAACTTTGCTATAAGGCCTCTAGGTCAGAGCTYAAGAACTACAGAAAATTCCTTAATCAGACACTAAAAAAACAAAACCAGAAACAAGTATTTCTTCWGTGCTCCATTCCACTTACAGTTACATGTGTGTTGTTTCTCCTGCAAACTAATAATGCAAAACATTACATAAGTTCACTGCTATGCTTTTAAGAAATGTCCATGGCTTCATCTTTCTACTTCACAGATTTAAGTCTGAGGCTATACAATGTTATATTGATCAGACAACCTGATGGCTGCTTCAGCTTTTGTTCTTACAACTTTCTTTTCCTGCTTTTCCCCTATTAGCCATCTGCTTGAATGCTRCTGGAGTATATCCTTTGAGTCAGGGCATGCCTTCAGCTTCTGTTCCCTAGGCTTGCCCTCCACTGTTCCAGTGGTTTGTTTCAGAGGTCTGTTGTATTTACCTAGGACAGACTAACAGTGACCAGGACTTTCCATCTAAGTTTTTTCCACTTGTTATTCTCCTTTCTGCTTTTAACTCATCCCAAATCTCTACACTGTCCTTAGTATGTGTTCTGTCATTTTATCCCTGCACTGTTCACCTTTCTTCAAATACAACATACTCCTGTAAATAATTCACTTTGGTGGACAACAAAGCAGGTAAATTTCTTTTCCATACTGCTATTCAGAGACCAAAGGAATGACTTCACAATAACCTCTTCCTTAAGAAAATCTAAACCAACTATTCTTAAAGTTATTAACTGCTGAGTGCAGTATAGAGACCCAGTAGTCCTTGYTCCCAAAGGCATAGGTGTTGTTCAAATGCACAATACAGGACAGATCTGTTCCAACAACACACATGACATATTACAAAATAGATTTGCCATGGTGTGTTTAGCAAACACTGTAGACAATTGAGTGTCTTTTTTTAGTGTATTTGTAGAGAAACCTACCAGTAGCACATGAAATTTTGTTGCCACTATGCATAAAGAAGCAGGATTTTTCTAATCACAATGCTCTCCATCAATTTTTCTGCCATGTTTATTGCTCCTACAATGGAAGGAATCAATAAACAAAAATAAGGCTGGTACTGATCTTGATCTGTATAAGCAGGGAGGAGAGTTCTTTTTGTTTCTGAAGCCCCTGTATCCGTGTGATGTGAGCATGACCTGGAGTTCAGTCTTTTGGGAATGTTTGATATAAAAAGTTAGCATAGAATTTGCATCAGGTTTATTTTCCTTTAATTAAAATTTGTGAAGGCTAGTAACACTGTTAGGGGGAAATAATTTATAGGCAGAGGTGTATTTAAGAGCACAAGTTTCTCCCCTTTCATGTGCTTCTGGATGCAGAATGTGAACTTGACTGACTTGAAATTAAAGCTGGACCCCTGCACTGGAATGTCCTTCAGGCAGAAAAATCTGCCTTTTACAGCAGCCCACAGCCCTTCCCTCCAACTTATTTGATTTTAAACTATTGCTAAAAATCTAAAGAGAGCCCCCTTTTGGTTTAAACCCCTCTCAGGCTTATATTGTGTTTCTGTCATAGGAGTGATTCTGAGAGGGACTAATTAAAAGTCCAATGAATGTGTGAGGGTTAAACTCACAGGCTCTGCTCATTAACAGTTGCTCACCTAAGAATATTTTGAGACCTCTTTTCTGTGATGGGAAAGGGAGGAATAAGACTAGACAACACTTAAGAGCTCACATTTTATTGCACAAACACACATTTCTGTTGCTTTACTAGGCCTGCAGCGATGACAATGTCTAATTTAACAAGAATATTCCTCCCTTACCTCTGTGTTTCTTTTGGGAAAATAACAAAAGAAAACAAAAAAATCACTAATGAACACCCCTTCCCCCAAGAAATAAGGAAAATCAGARCCATTTTGTTAATTGTCTTTTTCCTGCTGTTTCCATGGTAATACTGGCTACTAGACTTCACTGCAGAGTGACAGTCCAACAATTCACACACTACACCCTTTCAGGCACAATGAATGGCTGTGAAAGAGGCAGAACAGGCACTATTCAGGAAACATGTGATATCTACTCAATGCACTACCTTTCATCCACATTTTCCAAATTGCAGCTAATTTAATTCCAAACAAATGGCTAAGGGGTACAAATGAGGATTAAAAGGAAAAGAACATCTTGAGCTCTAATGGGGACGGTTTGTGTGAAGAACAATACAGCACTTTCTTCTGATGCCAAGGCTGCCGAATTGAAAGATGCACTTTCCCTCTTCTTCTGAGGCCTTAATTATACTCTACATCAATAGTGAAATAAACATCGCAGATTTTTTTTTTTTTTTTAACAATTTAGGTAGATTTTGTCTTTCTCTTCAGAAACATTTTTGCTACACGGAGATGTAATTTYGATTTTCTTCAAATGAAGAAGAAAACCTGTGTTTTTCCAAGAAAGACAGCTTTCTTGACTAGGCCTCTCATTCGATCTGTCTCTGAAGTTATTGTTTTAAGTCTCATAGAAAAAGCCATGACAAATACTTCAGGTCACCTTAAGAAACAACAACCGACCTTTTGAGAATGTTAGTGCCCGGAAGGAAATTATTATTCACATTAGATTTAATGACAGTGAGACTTTTTTTTTCATGTGATTCTTTTTATTTTTAGCATGTAAAGTGTATTATTTTTGCTTAAAATGCATCAATGAAAATGTTGATTTTTGGCATATTCAGTTAAGCATGAGGCAAGATGCTTAAAAAACTTCCATATTTGGTAACTTGTAGTATGACATCATAAACATTGACAATGTGTCAGACCTGCCAAGAACTGCACTGAACCATATGCAGTTTATATTGATAATGCAGATGTTATAGAGGGAAATACAGCAGATCAGCAAAACWGCTTTAAAGATTAACTCTGTTTCACTGATTTTTCCCCCTTTTCTATTTTAAATCTTCAAAATTATTTAAACCAACAATCTGTGCAAAATACTTCCTACTCAGAAGAAATATTCTTCTTTGCAGCCATATTTTTGTCGAATTGATATACTTAAAATGACCCTTTAGATGTAATTGTAATCCATATTAGTTTTTAAAATACTTATTTTATTCTTCAGTTAAAAATACTTCAGCTTTCATTCATTTCTTACACAGAGGTACTATACATTTTTTATCTGTAAGAAGCAGCATTGATACTGTATTGCAAATAAACAAAAGGACAAAAAAAGCTTGTGAACATTTTTCAAGTTTTGCTGATAAGTGCATCTTGACTTACAAATGTTTTCTATTATTAGGTTCAAGAGAACATACTTACAGACTTCCTTACCTATTATTGAAAAATAAAATTTCCAACATTTAAGAAAATCTTGTTGAAATTAATTCTTGGTAATTCGTGATAAACATTCAAGATATTTAATTTTATTTTTTATATGAAGGGACACTTCACATAAAATTAYTCAATTACTATATAATTTGTTACTATGAAATTCACTTGATTATAGGCAATGAAGTTGCATGAGCTTGGGTACCAAACAAATCTTTTCAGATATGGAAATGCTTTTAAAACATGTTAAGTCCTGTAGATCTACACTGACACTAATGAGGTAGATTGATTAATCACCTTTCAAAAGAAATCAATGAATGGTGTATCAAAATATCTTGGGTACTGTTGAATTGCTGGTTTTAACCCAGAATGAAAGTTTTTCAATAATATAATTTTGCTTTGTTTTGCAGCTCCAAAGACTTTTTGTTTTTTAAGGTGTGTTAACATAGTTAGACACCTAACTTTATGAAACTTTATGAAAACATGGTTTATGAAACTTTACACTTCCACAAAGAGCKACTATATCTCTGATTTGCAGTCTGCACTGGTTTTGGTTTATTATTATGCAGTGTTCAAAATACCAGAGGGTAAGAGGAATAATTATGGATTTCCATGCCTATCTTAGTACAGTAAGAGCAAATTTTGGATTGAAAAATACTGGAATGGTAGTACACTCCTGTGCAATTAAATGYTGTTTTGTACACCAGAAAACAACCTTGGTATGCCTTTTAAGGTCATTCTAGAACATATAATACAGATTTTAGTGTGTGTCTTTCTGAAAGGGGATGGAGATAAACATGTACATAACAGAAAACCAGGTCTGAGCCTGGAGGCTTCACTTCCTTCCCCTGGTCTGGACAGATTCTTTTCTACAAGTTTGCAACAAATACATTGCAGTGGAAGGCTGATGCTGACATAGGTAGACTTGGAAACAGCTGACTCTAGGTTTCTCCTGGTATACTTTATCCAACCCATCAGGGGATAGCATTTCTTCATGGCCTCCCTTCCTCATCCATAAACTTCTGGATGGCACCCAGGACTCTGCTTAGACGTCTTCTCTGTCCAATTCCTTGGAAGGAGAATACTAGAGATATTTCATTCAGTTCCAACTCCTTTACAAAAGAAAATTCAAAACTTCAAAGTAAAATTAAGACTAAATATTTTCTTCTCTTTCAATGCCACCACCAAAACTCCACTCACAATA
Source organism: Alauda arvensis (assembly GCA_902810485.1). Taxonomy (NCBI): domain Eukaryota; kingdom Metazoa; phylum Chordata; class Aves; order Passeriformes; family Alaudidae; genus Alauda; species Alauda arvensis. The sequence goes on from CADDXX010000632.1 coordinate 314,092, forward strand.
AAACACAAAAGATTAATCCTCTTTCCCCTCAGAACTTGGTTCAGTCTTGTCCACAGTTAGCTAAATCTATAAAGTTTAGGGGCTTTCAGAGAAATATTGGCTGAGTTTGTAGTGGAACCTGAAAGCAAGTAAACATTATCAGGCTCTTGATCTTTTAGGGAAAACCCCCACACATTCCTGTATGATGTGTTGCAACACTGTTTTGATAATATTAGAGTTTCATCATACATGGAGAAGTCTTCTCTTTTYCTCTTTTTAATTTCTGCTGGAAATGCCTAAGAAGGAAAGAACAGAAAAATTCAGAACCATGTCTTTGTTTAGCAAGCAGTATTGCAGTTAGTGTTTCTCCAGAACAACATTTTGATTTTCATAGTAAAAAAAAAGAGATGGGATAAAAAAAGCCAAACCAAAACAAAAAAATCCAAAAATCCAACCAACCGGAAAAAAAAAAAAAACCAGCAAAAGTAATCAATCAGGTAAGCAGCAAAGCTACTAAAAACAGCACTGAAAATTAAAACAATTGTCTGGAACTATATCGACAAATCCTCTATGTTTTTGCTAAATTTAYATTAAAGCCATCGAAACACATTTACATGTCAATAAAACAGTGAACAGACAGAGATTTTCATGCCTCTAGCAAAGTGCTGTATTCCAAATTTAGCTCTGAATTCTTTAGCAGTTCAGGCTTCAGTAAGTTTTACAAGACAATTTTGTTGCCTGACCCCAGGCCTTGGTTTCTGTTTTTCATTTCCACTATGGYTTATTTATTCTTGATAGAATGACAGACATCCACCCTCTCCAGGTCACAGCTCTATCAGAGCATGGATCAGCCTGCCAGGAATATCCTCAGTGCAACCAACACGTCCATGGTGAAGTAACAGCACTCCTGTGAGAGGCCCTGGGCCAGTTGCACAGCTGATGTAAATCCGTGTTGTGGAGCAATAAAGATTTGCAGCAGCTGAGATACTGACAGCACCATTCCCAGCCAAAACAACTCCAGCCATCCACTGATTCCAGTATCTCTTTCCAARTGGATATTCCCATACAGAATAGAAGTCTTCTGTCAGGTCATTCAGATGTACGATTGTTTGTTGAGTGTTTCCCRTTCCTGGAGGATCTTCTCTTTTACAAAACAAGTCCTGTGACTCTTATGCCAAAATAAAAAAATTTATATTTATTTCTAAATACAGAAGCATTTTTGTAAAGATGACTCGTACGACAAGGAACAGTTTTATTTTAGTTTATTTTCTATTAGTTAAGCAACAAGAAGGACACATTGATAGAGAAAATATGCTTTTCTCTTCCCTCTTCCAGTTTAGTTTGGGCACACATATGTAGATTTGGGGATCTTTCACTGCCAAACCCTCCATCCTTCTCAGAGGGTTTTTTCTTGACTGACCTAAGCCTCATCCTGGTTCTAATGCGAAACAGATGAGAACTTTCTACTCTGAAGGGAAAAACAAAACAAAAAAACAAAAAAACAAAAAAAAAAGAGAAACAAGGCAGAAGATATTGTCACTAGACACATATTTGTTGCTTGTAAAGTAGTTATATAGCTCCCTGGGCCCACTTTAAAACCAAGGCCAAGATCTGACCTCAGTGTTTTCCTCTGAGCAGATGCTTAGCTATGAATTCACTTGTCACTTGAGAAAGAAGCCCTTGATTTTATTTTTTTTTTGCCTTCCTCTACCCATATAACAATTGTTCCTTTTAAACAGTTGCAATCCACATTTTCTGTGTAAAGATTTTCCTCTAAYGTCACTGGGAACAACACTTCATGTGATGGATTTTATTTAAAGACTGATGCTGTMATTTTCCAATAATTTGAACAATTTTTTCCAGATTGATTTGTCTGTCTTTTCCATGGGTACTTCCTCAAGTGCTTTCAACTTTGTGCTTARGTATTTCTGTGTCCTCAGATCATGCCTGCTGTAAAATGTCAGAAGAAGGTGGAGAGAGGAGATGAGTGAGGGACTGCACAGGACCCTCTGCATGTTTTCTATGCTGTACAGAACCTGTGAGAAATGTGTGAAARCAGAAGTTCAGGGGACATAGTGCAGCAGTAGGTTACCCAGTCAGAAACCTGGGCATGACTCTGAGTCACCTTACTCATCAACTTTTACCTATTGCCTGTGTAAAGCATTCACAGGGAAAAAAGAAACCACTCATGGTTCCTCTGGTTTCAGGTATCCTTATAAATTCAAAAATGATGTGAAGTTCATTGTGATTTGCTAATGTTTGCTAATCTGTTGAGAAAAATAGACTGAGAGTCGACAATCTGAAAGTGTGGAAAAGGAGTGGCTTTTCAAATTATACTGAATGATATATGAATACTWGATCTGCTAATTCTAGTTTTTCAGTTTGGATTAGTCTGAAGTTTAATGCTTTGTTTAGCCCGCAGACACTAAATTAAAAAGAGTACTGCCAGAAATTGCTCTAAAGAAAATCTATTGGATGTAAAACAGTAGATGTTTCAGTTAAAAAAAAAATATATATATATATATATGCATAAAAGAGACCTCAACAGGATGCTAAAATGCAAAATTTTAAAAATATATTTGTAAAGGACCTGGAATGACATTATCTAAAGTGACGAGCAGACCTGATAAAGCAATGAAAGTATGGAATGGAAATGAAAGATTATATCATGAAGAGAAATAAGAAGACTCAGATGTGACTTCAATATTGAGTGCATTGAATTTAATAAACATGGAGAGGTCTGGAATCAGCAGCAGAGACAAAACTGAGCCAAAGTGGCTCGTTAGTAAGAATGARTATTTCATTTTTGTACTACAGACCCTCTCAGAAAATTCCTATGAAAGCATTTCTCATGCCATAGGAGAATCAACTCTTTATTTATTGTAACAGACAAAGAAACTATTTCCAGCTTGAATGTACTCTTGTTGAAAAACTTTTACATTTAAGATTCAAGGAAACTGCTCATAAGCCCTTTATCTTGGTGAAATCTTATGACTGACTGCTATAAACATATTACATATTATACTGGAGACCTTTTTTCTAAACATCAGTAATGATGTCAGTCATTTATCAAAGCAGGAGGTACCCTAGTCTTCAGAATAAGGACTATTTCTTATACTGGATTTTCATGCAGGATGTTACTGTGGACAGGAGGTCCTAATTTGTTTAATTTTAAACTCTTTCCAGCATTACAGCTTGGTTTGACCTAGACTTTTAGAAAATACTGACAAAGTCACAGCACCTGTATCAAGGACAGAGGCTGCAGCTTCCCTGATGTACACAGGAGGACCCCAAATACATCTCCTGGCTCTAGAAGGGCTGCCAWGAGTAGCATTAATGGCATAAATTGCTCTGGCTGGGRTGAAYGTGCCAGTTCCATGAAACTGCTTSAAGATGCACAATTTTCATTCAKTCAAAAAAYCATAAAGCTMCAGTAAAAYAATACAATCAATGCAAGCAAGAGTAGTGATTTTGTAAGTTTTGGTGTTGATATACTGGAAGTGTTGAGACTCCTTGGCAATGAACCCTATGTTTAAATGAGGAGCAGGTTAGCATCTGCAGGTGAGCTATCTCTGAGCAAAGTGGAGCTGCTTCAGCTTTTGGAGATATTTCCTAGAGAATACTGACTTGGACAATTATCATCTTCAGCTGGCTGGCTCTTACTGTTTTCATATACTGCTGAGAGGTTTAGGTAAAACAAGTCTTGTAYATGATTAAATCCACAGGGTTGATATAGTTAAGACACCCGAGGAATAGAAAATCTGGCAAATATTTCAGCTAGGGTCATGTGTGTTGGGTTGCTGTATTGGCCAAAT